>VZRE01002010.1:339640-419439 GCA_013396775.1 Cephalopterus ornatus
GGAAGGAAGGGCTGAGCCGCTGCTCTTGATCCCTGCGGTTCTGCTCCGGATCCCTTTGGTTCTGAGGGTGCCGAGCGCTTGGAAGCGCTGCCTGGTGCCCACGCAGGGAGAGCCTGCTCCGGGCCATAAATCTTCTTTCGCACTCTGCTGTCGCTGTACTCAAAGGTTGTGGGCATTTGGGACGCCTGCGGGGCAACATCGCGTTGTTGTGTGTGCAGCACGGCTTTGCGTGGTCTTAGAGTGAGAAATGAGATTTTCTTGATTTGGATTAGGGAAGGAAAAGTTGACTGTGGCCCTTGCCCTTAAATTGCCTCCCGTGAAAGACCAAAACACCTCTAGCACTAATTGTACGTCTTTTTCTGGGCCTTTTCACAGAGTTCTTCAAGCCGTGGTTCCTCCTTTGCTTTCTCGGTGTTCAACCTAATGAATGCAATCATGGGCAGTGGGATACTTGGCTTATCCTATGCTATGGCCAACACAGGGATCATGGGCTTTAGGTAAGTTTTCAGTTTTTACATACCCTCATTTTTAAACTCAGCTTGCAGTTTTAAATGGAACAAAACTTGGTTACTAAGGCTCCTGTGCAAATCTGAGGTAGAAATAAATAGCATGTGCTTTTCAGAATTGTTGAATACGGTCTTCCCTCTTTGGTTTAGTCATTCAGATCTGGCCTGACATGAAGCCCTTCCCAGATGTTGCATTAAATTGCCACATGGTGGCAAATTCTTGGCCATTGCTCCTGATAGATTGGCAGTTTCCTTTCAAAGCTGTTATTTTATTTAGTTCCAGGAATGGGCCTCCTGGAGTAGAATGTGTCTGAAAACTGTGAATCAGCTTGTGCTTTTGTTTGCACTTCTGCTTGTTGTACTTGCTGGCCTGTGGGTAGCGGGGCCAAAGTCACCACAATTGTCACTTTTGCCATTTTCTGAGTATTGGTTCCACTTCATTGGAAGGTGTGTGTTTTTGTGTATGTACACACACAAACTCCCATGTTTATGTCCTTTTTGTAATCCATATGTCAGGCCTTTGCCCTGTATAGTGTGTGATATTTTTAGTGAACAATATAACGAGCATGGGAACTTCACAAGTATTGGGAATGTCAGGCCCACATGAACCATAGTCAGCAGATAACCAGCCACAAAATGAGGAAATCTTGTCTTGTGGCAGCTTAATTCTTGCAAAAGTAGCATTCTTAAAGCTAGGAAGTGCATTGTGCCCTAAAAGTGCTTTAATTGTGACTGTTTTGTGGTTTTTAGTATCTTGCTGCTGATTGTTGCCAGCCTTGCTTCTTACTCTGTGTTTCTTCTGCTCGGTATGTGCACTCAAACTGGTAAGTGAAAAGGATTTATCTAACAGTGAGCTCTGAAGTGTTTCCTCAGCTCTGTCACAGAATATGTGATGTTGATGAGTAATGATTGCAATTAACAGCACGTTAGCAGGTAGCTGTGCCTGGCTCACTGGTCTAGAAATGTTCATCGTTTTTAATGATTATTATTTGCCATTTAAAAATGTGATTTTGAGACTTCTTGTGAGCAGTCGGTGCCAGACTGTCTGGTTTCTAGATTTTCAGATTGTAGATTTTCTAGGTTTCTAGATTTTAATTTTTTTTTTCAAAAAGCCTCTCTCATCTTTCCTAATATACAGATCCTGTATTTCTGCAGCGAAATTATTTTGGTGCTGGCTGGACCACGCTACATCAGTGCGTGCTGCTGCTTTCAGTGAAGGCTTAGGAGCAATAAAATAGAAGCCTTTAATTCTTCTGCTTGTCATATATGTATTTTTTCCCTGGTTTGAAATGGATACCTTTCAGGTTTTGTAATCACGTTGGAGTATCACAGCTGTCGTGGAGCGTTACAGATGCAGGTTTTTACGGCATTTTTGATGCTGAATGAGAAGTCACGTTCCAGTCCTTGGGAATTGCCCTGCTTTGGGAATGCTCAAATGCAAACAAACCTGCTAATGTTTTAATTCTTGCTTCCTTTAGCTGTTACTGAAACGACTGGTTCCCTGAGTTCTCGTACACAAAGGTCATGTTACAACAGGAAGCCTCCGTCTTTTCCAGTCACCTGGTTATTGTTTCCCTCTCATCTGTTTTCCTCTCTTTTTCAAAGGTGGTGGGAGAAAGCTTCCGCTTCTTTCCTCCTTGGCTTTGTTTTCCTTAGCTGCCTTTGGTCTCTCAGATGATTGCTTCCTGATTCTTCTTAGATCTGCTGCTCCTGTCCTCACCTGTCCAGTGATCTTCTTCACACATTCTTAAAAACCACTCCTCGGAGGTAGGGTTACTTTCATGGTTGATACTTTTGGCTGCTTAATTATTTGGGATTAAGCCTTTGGTTATGCTTTTCTCTGCTTATTAGAAAGGAATCAGAACCTGAAACAAGTAGCTAGAAATGTACATGAGAAGCAAAAAAAGGGTGGATTTGAGGTAATTTTGTATGGCCTTTTTTTGCCTCTTCTTTCAGGCTGAAAAGTCCTGTATTTCATAGGCACTAAGTGATATTAAACTGTAAATGGTAAAATAATAATTAAATAATAATAACCACAGAGATCCTTGCAAAAGAATTATGGTGAGGGGGGAAAACTAAGCATTTAAGTTGTTTGAAGTAAGAAGAGTTTGAATATTATGGACGTAGACACCTAATATGTGAGAATGGTTTAACTCCTCAGTTCTTGTCCAAAGCAACAGTCCACCTCAAGAAAGCATTTTTAAAATGCAGACAGCTGAAAGCAAAGAGCACCACTGAAGTGACAGGGTGAAGTATTTCTTTTCTGAAACAAGCATTTACAGTTAATAATTATCACCCAATGCTGACAGGTAGGACTAGCACCAGAACTATGCCTGGATAAGTTTGCTGGATTTATGACCAACTGTATTTTGTTTATTTTTTTTAAATAAGATCCGAGATTAAATTTCCTATAATTCCTGTCAGTTATTGAAATAATTAAATGTTAGATGGAATTCTGAGTTTTTCCTTTGAATGTCGTCTTTAAGAAGTGGGAAATATGACCTGTTGTACCTTGACAAAGTACATGTTTGATTCCAAAGTAGGGAATTAAATGTTTTTCTTTAAAAAAATGCACATTCATTTGGGAACAGTGTTACAGTATTAAGCTTAATCCATGGCAACAAATTGGAAAGAAATTGTAGTGTTTTTATATTAAAAAATGAGCTAAAAAAATTTAAAGGGGGCTGAAGAAAAGCCTTTGAAAGTGTTTGTAAACTGTTCATTAGGAAAGAGCTGACTTACAAAATACCTTCTGAAAAGGAAGCTCTAAAAATGAATTCCATTTTAAACAGAGACCGGGAGTTACTAAGCACAGGCATTTTGGTTGCAGTTTAAAAATGACTGAATAACTGAAGACCCTTCTTTATGTTGGTCTGGACTTTTTGACAAAATCCAGGGATTTGTGTAGACCAAAAGGCTTAGCAAAAAAAAAAAAAATATTCCCAAGTGTCAAGTGTTGTGTTGGGATTAGTTTAGTCAGTGTTTTCTCCTTGTGTGAATTCAGTATGACCTGTGTTGTTTTGGGCTGATAAAGGCTAAGCTTGCTCTGTAAAGCAAAGGGATTGGGAATTTAAGTGGGATGTACTTTGAAGTTTTGTGGCTTTTTTTATTTTCTTCATTTTGTGAGTGAGTCACAAATATTGCCAATTTCACTTCACATTTGAAGGGACAATTTCCATGGAGTATTAATGACATGATAAAAATTAAGCCGGTCAGGCAGAGCTTATTTATATAAATTGGGCTTAATATTCTGTTCCATATATTCTTGAAATCACAAAAGTAACGCAATTAAGTGTTAGGGGTTCCCGGTGCTCACAGGACTAAACTGAGCGCAGAAACAGAAAATATTCTAAGGTTTCATGTTGCTGTTTTGGAATTGTGTGGAAACCCATCAGTTCTTTTTGCTGATAACTCCCCATATGTGTGTGCCGTGTATTTGTTGCCATTTGTTGGTACAAAAAACTCGCTATTAAATGTATTTAACATTTTACTGATTTTTATTTTTTGATGCCATTGAAGGTGGCCGCCTAAAATGCCTTTTTTTTTTTTTCCTTGCAATCAACAACTTTATTAATAGAAATAAGAAAAATGCAGGATAAAATTTAGCAAGACATTTGTTGTTTAACTGTATTTGTATATAACTCATGTTAGTGCAACAGGAGGTTTTAAGAGATAATCCAGGTTTATGCTGAGAGCTGACTCTGGCTCATTTAATTTTATTTAAAGTTAGTATGTTATTTAATTTCTTTTTTGTGTGTGTGTGTTGCCATCAGCAGTAGAGCAGCATGTGAAACTGAGGGAAAATCACGCGAGAAAATTAATGAAGTTCGGTTAGGTTTGGGGTTCGTTTTGATTTATTTTTTTTGTTTGTTTGTTTTGTTCCGTTTTCCTTCCCCCCATGGATCTGGTTGTGTGCAGAACCTGAGTGAAATAAAACCGCCTAATCTTGGGCAGTTGGGAGTCTGAGGCTCCAGCCCTGTCACCTGATCTGTGTGTGTCCCACGTCCCCTGTCATTTACTGCGGTGGGGCTTCGCTCAGGTGTGAAGGGCTGCCCCCGCAGCTCAGGTTGCAGGGCTGGGCCCTAAATTAAGATGTGACAGGAGCAGGAGCAGTGTTTTCCCAAAAAGAACCAAGGAAGAGAAACCACGTGTCGTGACATTAAAATTACGTGGCTTTGAGATTCATTTTTACCCTTTGAGGCGTTTACAGCTGTGGGGCCGTTTCATTATGTCCCGAGACAGAGAGTGGTTTTTCTCGGGGAACGTTCATCTTTTTGGTATCACTTGAGTTTCTAATAACAAAATACAGAGTAACAATGAAAGGCTTTAATATGACTTCCTACTCTCTGAGAAGGGATTGCTTCGAGTTACCAGCAATATTAGAAGTGAGATTCAGTTAAAACCCAACAAAGTTATACAAGAAACCACAGGCTGGTTTAATGTCATTATGTAAGTTGGGTGCACGTAAGGGCAGGATTTTTGTTTTGTTCTGGGTTTTGCTTTGCTGTTGTTTTGGTTTGTTTTGTTTTTTTTTTTAACTTCAACTAAGGAAGGTGTTTACCTTCAGCTCTCTTAAAAATAAATAGTGTCTGATTTTTAAAAGCTGGCGAGCTGGTGGTGTTTATATTTGTAGAAAGATGAAAATGTATCCTCTGTTGTCATCTTTATTTAGGAGGAAAAGTGTGCTCTTTTAAGAAATAAAATATGAAAATACCTTGTATCTAATTCTTGAGGATAATTTCATAATTCTTCACCTATGGAAAAAGTCTTTGGAAGAAGGCAATTTGTCATTAATATATTACTGTTATTTTTTAAATATTAGTACTTTAAATGTTAAATTGAGTTTCTGTAGTATCTCTGAATGTTTGAGCACAGAGCTGTATTTTATAGCCAGAGTACAGGCATGCATAAAAGCTATTTTTTAAATAAAAAAATACTATAGAGTGCTCTTTTGACCTGAATTATGTTCATTTAAAAGGGGGAAAAAGGCGAAGATAGAGCTTTCAAGCCATTTTGAAGTTAGAAATATTTTAGCTTTTTTTCTTTTTTTTTTTTCCTTACCAACAGCTGCCACTTCTTATGAAGACCTTGGCCTGTTTGCCTTCGGATCAACTGGAAAGGTGAGTGTTTATTTTTACCCCTCTTTTCCTTCTTGGTCTCGTGCTTCTGTTCCTT
The DNA here is from genome assembly GCA_013396775.1 of Cephalopterus ornatus. Classification (NCBI taxonomy): domain Eukaryota; kingdom Metazoa; phylum Chordata; class Aves; order Passeriformes; family Cotingidae; genus Cephalopterus; species Cephalopterus ornatus. The sequence goes on from VZRE01002010.1 coordinate 345,322, forward strand.
GCACAGTCAAAAGGTGAAATAAGTCGTGTAATTACTGATGCCTCAGCGTGCTGGAAAATCTGTTACAGCCTGAAGCTTTTCGCTAGGTTCCAATTCGTGTGGCTGGACTGTGGAAGCCCAAACTTCGGTTAGGTGTAAAACAGACCCTCCTTAAATGCCAGGGTTCGTGCTGCCCTGCTGTCAGGGCGTTCAGTTTTAGCTGTGAGCACAAATGTGCTCGCTGCCGTCGTTGTCCGGTGGGCTCAGCGCTCGCGCTCAGGTTTGTCGCGGTCCCCTCGCGCCTCTGCTGGGAACCGCTGAGGGACAGGTAAGTGATCCACTGCTGGTGTTCCAGCATTTCAGAGGGATCTGAGATAAGGGATTGTCTTTGGTGCGATTTCCACGGTGGGAACAGCTGAGAGTATGTTGCACGTGTGTTATTTTTGTTGTTTTGTTTAATAAGCTCCTCACGTGAATGTTTATTACTTGTTGTTTTATGTTTAAAAAAAACACCAACAAAACCTCCCCAAACAAACAAAAGAAACCCCAGCAAAAACACCAGTAAAATAACCATTTCTGGTATAAGAGTAATCAAAACATTACCTGTGCTTTTTTAGGTGTGTACTGGATCTGTTTTTCCTAATAAACAACGCTGTCTAGTAATTCTGGGTGCACAGGAAATACTGCCTGCGAGTACTGCACACTTATTATGAATTCTGTGCTCTGTGTTTCAGTAACTAAAAGCAGGTTTTACCACACACAAGTATGATTTTAATATTTTACTGAAACAATGTAAATTTTTTAAATTTAGTTCCGCTCATCAGGCTGGAGTCTGATTTCTTATGTCTTAACGTGACTGAGAATTAAAGCTGAGCTGTCAGGTGTTTGTGAGACTTCCATTAGCGTGAATAAGCAGATATGAATGTAGTCTGAGGATCAATATTTATTGATCAAAGTTCTGAAGTGATCAGCCTCAAGAGATAGTAAACCTTGGTATTAGCAAGGTATGAAATACAGTCATTTTTTACTGGAGCTGTTCTGTGCACATTAACTGTGAGCCATTGCTTGTGAAACTCATAGAAATTTAGATCTTAAGGACAAACTAAAATGTGACTTAGTTTGCCTTTGCCCTGAACCCAGGGTGAACATGCATAAACCATTCTTGGCAGATGTTTGTCTAATGTGTTATTTAAAAGCTTAAACTAAGAAATTTCACAGCTTCACTGTGTAGCCAATGTCAGTATTTTTTTTTTTTTTGTTCTCCACAATATACTTATTCATAATTTTCAGCTTAAATAATTTGTGCTAAAAATTACCTGGTCTTTTATTTTCAGTGTGCGTAGAGAGCACTGGACTATTTTTAGGTTGGGAAGCTGTTGTTTCGATAAAATAATTAACTGAAGTTCACCTAGTTTTCCTGACGAACACTTTTCTGGAACACTTATCTTTCTGTCTTGAAGGATCTTTGATAGTTATACAACTTTCTTAAAATTCTCTGTTTCTGATTGTGTTATCTCAGACTATTTCCTCTATTTGCAGTCTAATAACTCTAAGTCATATTTTTGAGATCTTCCCCAGTGCCTTGCTTTTAACTGATCCGGTTGATTTTTAGGCTTTCCTGGTTTCACCACAACCATTCTGAGTTCTAATCCGTCCCTGAACAATTCTCACTTCAGTCAGGCACAGCCTTTTTTCTTTCGCTTTTTTCTCACTCGTGAGGCAATGATGCAGTCAGACCACTGTAGGATCTTGCTTGAACTGACAGCTTAGGCTGACTAATTACTGGCTGGTTAATTACTCTTGAAGTAGAGCAGTTACTCAACCTTATGGTGATTTCCTTTCAAACGTATTTTTTGACATTTGCGAGGATGGAAATTTTCTGTCGTTGGAACATTGCTGATTCTCCCTTTCCAAAGGCATGAAGTGTTTGTTTCCATGTTTTTGTTTCCAAACTCCAAGATACCATACTTTTGGGTTTTTTTCCTTCCCTTGGTGACTTTTGAACTGACTTTGGATTCATTTAAGATCTGAAATGATTTTCTGGCTGATCAGTTGAAAAAAGCGGCAACTCTGTTTTCAGATTTTATTCAAAAGTATAAATTTGTTTGTCCTTTCATCACTGTGGCTTAATTTTTTTCCAAGTTGACTTAATGGTAGCACTCATTTAGGAGTGTCCTGCTACATCAAGAAGAGCAGTGGGTAAAAAGAAAAACTGCACTAGATGATTGTGGTGTTTTAGAACTGAGCTGAGAAGAAAATGCTGGGAAAACTTTATAGCCGTTTTTAGGGTTTTTTTTAGTTAGAAGTTCGTTTTCTTTTGGATTCAGACAAGTATTTTAGTAGCCTGTGATCATTTTTTGCTCCCATTATCAACCCACTATGAATAATCACAAAACACTAAAGAAAAATCTGTCTGGTTTACAAGTTTAAAAGGACAATGACATCTCTGACGGTTAAAAATACCCAAATTTTTGGAGTGAGGAAGTGCACTTGTGCTTGCACAAATCTTTACAGAGGTAAATGATGATTTTCATTTCTATTCACCTGATACAAGGATGCACTTACATATTTTCAGTGATTTAAAACCCTGATCTTCCGCAGATCAGGCTTCACTGAGTTACTGCTCTTGCTTTGTCCTCTCAGAATGAAAAAGCACTATTTTGCCTTCATGTTTATTTCATATTGTGTTGGTTTCCATGTATTAAACTCTTCACTAAGGAGAAGATGCCCCTCCTCTCAGGACTAGTTATCGCTGCCACATCTGGTCTGGTTAAGATGATACACGTGTGTTTTATGAGTGCTGGGGACATACGATTTTAGTTACCCTTACCCTTTCTAAAGAAATCAATTTTTTTTTTATAGGTCCTGGTTGCAACTACAATAATTATCCAGAATATTGGAGGTAAGAAACTTCAGATGCTCAGTATTAACCGTGTGCAGTATAACCTCTACAGGCTGCACAGCCCCACAGACACCAAAGGCAATAATTAAATTGAAGTGCTCTTTAGGGGCCAGAAAACTTACGGGGAAGTCTTATGTGATCACGCTAAGCAGAGGAGCTGTAGTCACGGGGTAGATGGGGGGGAATTATGGGCGTTGGGTTGTGTGCCCGATGCTGCATCCCAGGATGTGGAGCACATCCACTGTAGCTGGCACTGCTGGTTGGAAGGGGCTGAGGGAGCAGCATCTCCGCCCTCCTGTTCTGTGCATTTGTTTCTGGTGGCTGCACTTTGTCAGGTCATGTGTTTTGGGTTTTGCTGTTGGAACCTACCTATGCATTTTAGTGATTTGTGTAACAACTGAATGTTTACTTAGCTCTGATGTTTCATATGTTCTGCATTAATGGGAGCTTTTTTTTCCCCTGTTAGTTCAGTACCTTGTTATTTGGGGGAGTTGTTTATCTTCCCAACTTAGTTCACGTGGGCTGATATGTTGTCATATGCTGGGCTGTCCTCTTACACTGTTCTTATTTTGTCTTCCTTGGTGCATGGGTTAATAAAATTACATTACTTGGTTTTGTACTTAAACTCTTACTCAGGGATGCTTGCATACCTGACAGTCACTGATAGTATTGCCCTTAGAAATTACTTGTCTGAAAGTAGACAGTGTTTAACAGAACAATCCTAGATTTTTTTGGCTGTAAATGTTTTGGATATTTTCTTTTAAATGAGGGAATTGTGTGAAAGCTCCCTCCTCTCTCCCCTACCACCAAGAAGATACACGTGTTCACATACATCAAAAGAAGGAAACAGCATTCTAATGCTGTTCTTTCCTTTAGGATTACCTGTCAAGTCCAGACAATACAGTAATTGCTGTTTTTTGTCACCATGTAGACACCTAGAACTAGTGTCTAGACCAAGTAACTTCTTTCATGATAAACTTCGAATATTTTCATATACTGAAAGTTCCAATAATAAAAGCTGCCCATTTGAAATGGCTGTAAAAATCCAAGCATTAATTTTAGGGAGGAGTGACCATATTAATTCCAAGATTAAGGACTATTTATTCATACAGGTTTTAGAGGATGTTCTGTAGCAATGAACAAATCTTTTAATTTCCTTTCCCATTTGAGTGAATCTCTAAATAAACAGCACTAGAGAAGGAGGGATACACAGTGCAGGTTCTGGAGATTCTGGGATTGTGTACAAGACTCTGTGGTCAAAGGAAATACGACTCTCATTTCTTCCTCATCGCAGTTCATAACCTTCTCTGTGTCATTTTTAATAAAATTCAGCTCAGTAACTCTAGAGCCCCAAACTAGTGCATGCTGGATATTACCAACCTCCTTATTCCACCTTCTGCAGTGGCCTTCTCTGCCAGCAAGTTGCCAACCAATGGTTTCCTGTCAAACTAATTAAAAAGTAGGAGTTTGCAAGTTGAAATGCTTCTATCAAATATTTTGAGTGACCTCATTTTCATGGAAGATTTCAGAAACTCTGGTCTGGTGGTTCTGCTTCCAAGGGCAACAGGTTTCATTGTATCCAGTACATTTACTTGCAAGGAGGGCTTGTTTTCAAGTGCACTGAAGAGAGGAAAGCTGACTTTTCTGCCTTGGATCTGTTAGGGTTGGTAGTGCCTAAACCTGCCCCAGGCTGTGAGGGTGGGTGATCTGTGGAAGCCTGGGTGGCAAGTTGGGCCTCTGGCGCCTTCTCCTACGCAGCAGATGTGCTGTGCTGTCACGGCAAGGAGCTGTCACAGCTTCTCTTTAGTGTTTAGAGCTCCAGCTGCCTTATTTGTCTCCTTAACAACCACCTTTGGCAGTGCCCTGTGATGCTGCAGCCCAGGTCAGCACTGTGTCAGGAACCAGCTTTGAAGGTGACTGTACTGCAGGCTGACAGGCTGCTAAAAAAGAATTAGGAAGCTTGAATAATTCTCTTCACCTCTCAGGACCTTGACTCTTGAAGGACCGCACGGAAAGAAAGGAATTTTTCTTGTCTCTCTGGTCCTTCTGCAGATTTTAAATGGGACTGGTGAAACTGTGGAGTGTAGTTTGTCCTTGAATGGGATCCGTGCTGGGATTAAGCGTAAAGCTTGGGCTCTGCCCATCATGCCTGTTGGTAGGTGTTCCCCTCTCTTTGTTTTTCTGTCTGAAGGGACCAGCGGCGCGGTGCCTGTTGGGCAGACATCCAGCCTCTGTCAACATCTTTGAGTTCAGAGTAAGGCTAAAAATAAAATTGTTTTCTGTTACCTCTTCCATCATCAGACCTGGGCACGTTGCATCATACGGTATCTTATTTCACAAATGATGGGAGAGCATAAGATAATGAAAGATGCCTCGTGGCTAAAATAAGCAACTCCGCCAGGGTTATTGTCACTATCTGCATCTGCTCTAGGCTTTTTTTATGGTTTTGTCTGATCCTTTCTAAAAATAATCTAAGTGCAGAAGTGATTTACATTAATTTGTGGTGGAGAGAGCGTTTTAGTAATCATTTTAATAGTTACGCTTTCCAATTTGTCATCTTTGCTTTTTTTTTTAAAAAGAAAGCTTAATGTGCAAATTTGAATTTGACGTTCTAATTGCGCGCACTTAGGGATTTGTGTAGATAGGGGAATTGATTTTTTTCTACTGGCAGGATACAGGGGAGTTGAATTTTCTACTAGCAGGATATCCAAGTTAAAAAAAAAACTAAATTTTTGTACAGCTGCAGGAAAGCACTGGTTGGTCAAATTTGGAATTTAAAAGGTTAAAAAAAATTACTCCAAGTGCATTGCTTGGAAATTTAATGTGTATCTCTAACAAGAGTGCTCAGCTTTTCCTGCAGATTTTTAATCATCCCTTGGAACACTTTGTAATGTTGATTCAAGTAACACAAATCAAATACCAGAATCCATTTAAGTTCCAAGGTTTAACTAAGGATGCGTCAGGACAATGCAATATCCAAATGTAAATTATGGAAATTTTAGTACTGTGTCTTAAAGACTTTACAGAACATGTACAGCTTAGAGTGATTAAACTTGGAGAAGATTTGCCTTGCTTTCCTTATAATCAGTATGTTCTTGTTCTTGCAGTGTAGGTGTTGTTAATAAAGGGAAGCCAAAAGGTGGAAAGGGAGGGCCAGTGCTACTAATTTTTATGTTGTTCTATTTGTCAGCATTTTTGCCCAATCCAGCAGCCCTTTAATGTAAATAACTAGTGATTGGTTACATTTGGACTGCCCTGCTCTAGAAAGGGCTGGTTAGTTGTGTGTGTGGGTGTAAAGTGGACACGAGGAAGGGAACCATCACATTGCACCTACGGGGCTGTCAGTTTGTCCGTCCGCTCCTCCCAGCCCTTTCCTGCCACCCACATCTTTCCGTGGAGTGACCTTCCCAATGTCCATTTCTTGCCTGCTGTGCAGAAGAGGATCTTGAAGGGTTCCATATCCTGTCAGGTGCCCTCAAAAGAGAGGAGGGGGCCCTTGGGAAGTTGTAGCCCTGGAGGCACACGAGGAGGGAGGGAGGGAGGCTGCTATCGAAAACACTGAGTTCCGTGGCTCTGCTGGCTCTTCATGTCATCCTTCCCAGGAGCAACTGGAGTTGGACGGAGTCCCTGCTATTGTTTTCATAGCTTTGTGCTTCTAGGAAGTGATGGATGAGGCACAGGGGGCCAAAGCCCTTCCCCCTCTCCTGCCAGGAAAGCTCTGTGAGCTTCCTAGGTGCTTTCCGAAGGGGAGGAAGGAAGACAGTCATCTCTCCTTCTAGAATTATCCTCTCTGGATGCGACTGAAAAGGAGGCCGCGTGCCCTAGAGAAAATCTTTAGGAATCTTAAAGCAAAAGTAGTAAACACAGAGAAGGGCTGATTTTAACAAGGCTGGTGGAAAAATGGAGGCAAACACAATGAAGTATTTCACAAGAGCAGCCCGTTGCCAACACTAACAAATCTCCAGCACCGAGGTCTAGCAGGAAGCATGCGGAGTTTTCCAGCGTGCTTCCCGGGGCTGCGGGCTGCCACCAGCTCAAGGTCACCGCTGCTGGAGATGGGGCCTGGTGGCTGGGATACACACAAACGTCAGCCCAAACTGCTGAGAACAGGAGTCTGATTATTTAAAATTTATCGGCAGCGGGATTAAGTGCTGCAGTAGAACGTGCAGGGCAGACATGTAGCTTGGGTGGGCCCGTGTGAGGAGTTTCTGCAGCGGGCTTTATTTCTTTTCAATTTCTTCAGGTAGGCTGAGATACACAGGATGCTGTGGGTCAGTGTGAGTAACCCACCTGCCTTGGCTTGTGCCCCGGTAGTCACTCTTTGGAAGTGAGCTTTCCAGACAGCTGTCTTAATTTTACAAAGAATTATTTGCTTTCTAGTATAAATACGATTGAACTCACTATAATTTCTGTAACTGGTGCTTACCGATTTTGTTTCCATATTTTGCACTTCTCATGTCCTCAAAAGGTACACGTTTTTCTTCTTTCTAAGAAAAAGTAATGAGGGAAAAAAAGATTGTTCCGTGTCCCTGGAGCGCTGCTTTATCCTCGGCGCCGCCTGAATGCTGTAGGCAGTAACTGGAAGCTGCAGGATTAGTTCCAATGGGCGATGCTGTTCTGTAGCTGCATTTTATGGCCTGTTAATACAGTCAAGGTGACAGACAATACACAGGGACCCCGCTGTGAGTGCAGTACACCCTAAATATGTATTTACATTCGGATCGTTCGTATTTTTCAAGCGTCCCGAAGTGAATCGAGAGGCGTAACCAGCGGGAAAGGCAGAGACTTAAAAACAGCAGCACCACCATCTGCTGGCCTGGCCCGGCCCCACACGCCCTGGGCCGCCTTCCCGGGAGAGCTGCCGGCAGCCCGGCGCCTCGGGAACCTCCAGCCTTCTCCTGCTGTATTCCACATCCCCTTCCCTTTGTTTTTCTGCGAGGTAAACAATGAAATATTTAACTTACCTCCTCCCCATGCGAATTTATCTGTGTGTGCTTTCTGTGAGTCACTGCTTGCAGATGCTGCGCAGAGACTGAAGACCTTGTTTTATCGAGTTAAGTGGGCATTTTCCTATTGCAAATTATTTTCTTTTGTGTTTTTCCCTTTTTTTTCCCTGCCCCCCAGAGTTCATTCATTCTGCAATTTAGTTCTAAAAGTATTTACAAAATTTGTTTCAAATTTAAACAGAGGAAATATTTTCTTCAGAATGAGGGGGTGGGTGAGAATAACCTTCTTTTTGTAATCAGAGAGAACAATACTCAACCAGCTTTGAAAATACATGAATGGTGCAAATCATGGAAGAATAAAATACAGCTTGTTACATGCTGAGACCTGCATCCTTAATACCTTAAGAAATTACCGAGCTTCCTTTAAGTATGGGAAATCTAATTCTGTTTTCAAACAAACTCAAATGTTTGTTTTCACAGCGCGGTTTGCTTTTGACCTGAAAGCCTAATTATCCTGACTGATTCAAAGTGAGGATTTCCAGTGCAGAGCTGCCTTAATTAAGGGCAGGTTTGTCAGCTCCTGTACTAATTTAACAATTGATAACCCATGCTCCCGTGTTTTCCTATTGCAGTGAATAGTTCTTGGAAGTTTGGATACTGTAGAGAATATAACGCTTGCTTAAAGTAATTTAAAAAAAAAGAAAACAAAACAAAACAAACCAACCAAAGAAAAACAAAACAACCAGATTCCCAACCTGCAGCTGTGCTTAAGAATGGAATATGTGAGGAAACTTTTCCTTATTTTTTCTTAGCATAAACGTACACATGTAATTAAACTAAGGAAGTTTTACCACAATAAATCTGCTGCCCAAGTGTTCCCCATAGAAAAAGAAGGATTTTGTGTTTGTTTTTTAAGCTTGCCGTAGGTATGTTCCAAAGAAATTCAGGTAAAAGATAAAGGTAGAAGGAAAAGGAAGCAGGGGAGCAGAAGGTCATTGGGATGAGTGTCCATGATATGAAGACCAGCAAGGAAGTTGACAACATTTTTCACTTCTCGGAATATCTCCATGAAAACAAACATCTTTCACACCCTCTATTCTACATCTGTATTTTAAAACAGACAAATTATCCCAAGATCTTTTTTTTTTAAGCTTCCACTAAGAGGAAATATTAAAAACAATCCATCAAGGTATTGGGACACTTCTTAAAATTGAATGTGTGTGGGATTCAGTGCAAAATGAATGCAAAGAGCAGACTTTTAGGGCCATATGGTGTGAGGGTTGATGTTTTTTGGTGGCATCCATCCATCAGTCCTGATGTTTCCACAATTTGAATTACATGTAAGAAGCTCAATGCAACACTGAAGTACTTCCTGTTCCATTTTTATTCTTTAAGAGGAAAAATGGAAGCTTGCCCAAAATACTCTCTAGTTTCACTTTCTGTCTTGAAGCTCTTTCCCTGCTTTCCTTTTTAACTTTGCCATGTTGTTTGGATTAGGACAGATTCAACCTTAAACAGCCCCTGCATCAGCAGAGGGAGGCACGAGCCCAAAGGGGTTTGTCACGTGCAGTTGATATGAAGGATCCAGCTCGAATGGATCCCAGGGACTGGGAGTGTTTATTCTGCTATTTCTGCTGTTCAGCCTCTAATCTTTTTCAGTGTTTTGGGAAAACTTGGCATTTTCCTGTCTGAACTCTTTAGAGGATGAGAGTTACAAGCATTTTCATATATCTAGTTATCTGTAGACATTTGTGAGGAATCCCTGTTTGACCTGCTATTCCCTCAGCTGAAAATCAAGGTTGCTCTGTCTACTTTTGACTCCCAAATCTTTTAGGAAGTAGGAGCTGTGGAGTCTGTGTGGCTCTGTTGATGCAGTCTGTTTTTTTCCCAGCCCCCTGCCTTCTCCTGTGGGAAGGTTTGGAAGGGAGCTCGCTTCCATTTTTCCACAGCACTTAACATCTTTATAGGGCACTAATATTATCAGTGGTAGACAAGGGAAAACTGATCAGAAGAGTTGGTCAGCCGCTTTAGTTAAATGATTTGAAGGGATTTATCACAAATAAGTTTAGTATATATATTCTCTGGTGTAACTGCTGTGGACTTCAGCACTTGGTCTCGTTTTGGAGAGGACGATAAGAAAAAGTTACACCTTTTTTTTTTTTTTTTCTGGTAACCAAAAAGCCATCCCCATGTTTGATTTTAAGATTTTTCTCCTACAACTAGTGTTTTTGCACTTAGGGGCACGTATCTTCAGTGTTGAACAATCTTGTAGCACAGCAAGGGCATTCTGAATAATGTATGCGTGGTATGTACAATTCTAGAGAGTCACAGCTCATGGTGGCACTGCAGACTTTAGTAATGGAAGTGCAAAGCAAATATATTTTATATCTATCAAACATCTTTTTTTCTGTCAGAGAGCTAATACCAAGTTTTCAGAACACGATGAAGTGATATGTATTTGAAGAGTGTAGTTTCTTGCTGATTTCAGGGAGCCTGTTGAATAATAAGCTATGAATATAATTTTGATTTCTGCTGAATGCTGGTTGAGAAGTTCAGAGCTGCTTAGTTCTCCATTGAGTAGCTCCTGATGACTACTGAAAATTTTCCAAAAATAACGTAATACATGCAAATTTGGGACCTGAAAATTAGGAAGTGACTATCCGAAGATTGCTCATGTAGTTGTAGTTCAGGACTCGTTGCACCTGCATATTGCTGAAGCCTCAGACTCTGCCCTTGCACACTGCTTGTTCTGCAGGAATCCTGTCTCATTCAGCCCCCAAAATAGATGTCTCACGTCAGTATTTCAGAGTGGAATAGATCAGAGCACAAGGTGGGGTTTTGTTGTGTTCCCTTGTGTCACAGTTGAGTCTCGCGGCTGTGTAATAATCTCTTCCTTCCGTTCCACGTCAGGGCTGCCAAGGAGAGCTGACATTTAATTTGTACAATGTAACTTGACTTGGCTTCCATCGTGGTGGGTGTCAGGGAGGTGAAGTACAACCTGTTATCTGGAGCAAAGGATACAGGACTTTTTGTCTGTTTTATTCTAGGCACTTTATTCCCCAAGCAGGAATTCCTACTTTATTCCTACTCGAGGAGTAAAGTGCGGAGAATACGACAGGCAAAATTCTGTTTTAGTTTTTCTTGTTTTAGTTTCAGCTTTAAAACACCAAACAAACTGCATTCTTTGCTCACTTTTTTAGTGTGTCTCAGAGTTACGCAGTGGTTAGTGTCTCATTTTACACTGAGTAAAGCTACAAGGAGCTGCTTCTCTGAGGAGAATTAAAATTGTGTTTTTAAGTGAACTTAAAAGCAGGATTTGTCTTTTAAAACTGTATTTACTGTGGGTATCCTGCTCAGGTTTATGTATGAGATTCAGGTCTTATTTAAGCATCAATATAGAAATAAAATTATTTATTATTAGTTACTCATCTTGCAGAACAAGTAAGAGAATATAAAGAGGCAGGAAAAAATCCTACTAGGAGATTGTTTCCCATATGCCCAGAGAAAGGAAGAAAGAGGCAAGTTTCTTGGTGCAGGATTGGCTCCCTCCTTAGGAGTGGAATTCAGTGAAATAGGACTCCTCTGAAAAACAAAGAGTAAGTGCACAACAAAGGATAAGTGATCAAATGATTAGCCAGAGGCTAATAGGAATGCAAGGGCAGAGTGACAGATTGCATATTAGGAGGAAATCTGATCTGGAAATTAATTCAAAGCTTTCTGCAGCGGGCACTGCAAAAGAACCAGTTTTGAAATCTTCCTGAAGGAAATAAATACATGCAAATTCTGACTTGCTTGTGCATAAAGTATTGTGTCATACAAGAAAGAGGGCTAATGGATAAATAAAGTTGAATTACAATTTAGCAAAGATTTCCTTTCTATCCTCTCCCTCTTAGGTTTTTTTAAAAATTGGGGTGAAATCTGCATCTGCCTGCAGCTTAGTGTGAGAAACTGTGTTAATTTACTTACAAATTCTGGTGATTTATGTATGAATATGTTTGCTGCAACCTTCTCTGTGGTTGAATCTACATTCTGTTGTATGCAAACCGGAGAGTAAATCAGGACAGCAGATAAATAGCTCACCAGGCACAATCAACTGCTGTGTGTCAACAGGGAAATGCACTTGAATACTGGGAAAAAAAAAGAACTTTTAATTACGAAGAAGTGAATTTTTCCTTATTTAGTGACTTGCCAAATTGGTTTTAATTTAACCTTGTTAAATGTAGATGTCACTTCGTATTAATAAAATTTGCTTTCTTTGTAGAGACCACATTACCTTTTTTCAAAAATTAACAGGATCTGCTGTAGGACAGCAGTGTCGGAGTCCACACTTCTTTTCTTTCAAGGTTCAAAACATTACTGAAAAAAAACCCCAAAACCCAAATATCAGCTTATGGAAGTTTGCTGGTTTGCCTTTTCAAAATGTACATTATAATTTTAAAGCATTAATAAGTACAGCACGGTAAAATTCTACAGAATTACTGAGTACAGAACAGTAAAATTTGAACACAACAAGTAAATTTTTGTCAAGGGTTAAATGTAACTAAACTTTTATTGCCAAGTTACTGAAATTACTGGATGCTGAAGGATGGAAATTAGTTTCATGTAGGCTTTGATACTTGCTGAAGCTGTTTGTAAAGCTGATTTTTCTGAGTGATTTTCTGCTAGTTTTTGATTCGTATAAACACTTGCTGCTTACATAAAAAAGTGACAAGAACAGTATGTGAAGGTATCAGATTAGTGTAAGTTGTAATTTAATAACCCTCCCATTTATACCTTTGATCAGGTTATGTAGTAAAGGAGAAAACTGACACAGTGAAGGAGTTTGCGGATTTATGTGTTTGTATCATTCCTTTCTGCTGAATAGAATTATAAGTATCTAACTTCAAGTCAATGCTCTTGTAAGAGTAGCTAACAATTTCTCCTCTGATTGGCAGTTCCTGTATATTTTGCACTTGGTGTTGTTGCTGGGATCTTCTGGGTGGTGGGTTTAGCATGAGAAGCAGGGGTCTGTCACTGATAATCCTTTTAGCTCTGATGGCCAAACTTTGCGGTTTATAAAAATCCCTTTGAACTCCTATTCTTGTGTATAAATTTCTGTCATACGTTTATTTAGTACAACAGCAGTTGAACAGCACTAAAAACAGAGTCATTAAAAAAAACCTATTGTACTGATAGAAATAAGTATTATTTACTCTCATCATTAATAGCGTCTTGTGAAGAGGCAGGAGGAGTCCTGCAGCCTCGACGTCTGTCTCTCGCCTGTAGGTCTGTGTTCCCAGGTAGAAGGTCAGGCCTGTGTATTATATCACCTTTAGTCCTTTGCATTATGTTTTCCTTGTTCCCAGACTCACACTGTAACAGTCTCTTTGGAGGCATTAGGCTGACATCAGTGCAACACTCGGGGACTTGCAGCTATTTTTAAAGGAAGTGTGTGAGAGAATAAATTCTGGTTCTGGTGCCGCGGTGTCTAACGCAGAGCCGGGATGTTCCAGCCGGAACCACGCCGGTTCAGCCCTGCTGGCTGTCACAGCCGGAGATGTTGGTATTCCTCTGCTAAATCTGTCCTGCTTCTCTTTGCAGCCATGTCATCTTATCTGTTAATTGTGAAGTCTGAGCTTCCTGGGGCTGTTGCAGGGTTCTTGAGTGGAGCCGAGAGCGGGTAAGGAAAAATGCTTCGTGTTGTGCGCTCTGTGTTTGTCCTGAAGGAAAAAGCGGATCAGGACTGCTGAAGGAGTTGGGTGCTGACACTTCCTCTGATCTGCAAAAAAAAAAATAGCTATTTACAGCAGTTGTTGGAATATGAAATGTATTTGGCAAGTGCAAGTGTTCTACAGCACACAGAGCGGGATTCTTTCCTCAGCCATTTCCCACCAGACGACCTTAAAGTCAGTGGCAAAACTCCATCTACAAGAATCTCCCTTCTGTAAAAATTTAAAAGGGGAAGCAGGAGGGAGAGGAGGAGAAACATTTAAACTGCTGTCATGTTATCACTTCACATATTTCAAAACCACAGGACAAAAAAACTGCAGGCATTTATATTTAAATATTTTGTTGTCTTGCTCTGGTAATTGGACTTGTCTTGGGAAAAATGCCAGGTTTCCAGACTTGGTTTATAATTCCTTGACTTGGTTCCCAGTAAAGAAATGGTTCTTTGCAGTTGAGCTGTAAAGCTGTGTGCAAGGAGTGTGTCCCTCACGTTTCCGTCAGAACTGTCGCAAGGAATCTGTGCCTGTGCTAAGGCAAACACTGCAGCTTCAGCACTGAAACACCTTGTTTGAGTTGTTCCAGTGCTGCTGTCATTCATAACAGTGTATCTTGGATGGGGTTACAGCTGTTTTTCCAAATTGCTAGTTTCAGATGTTTTGAGCTCAACGTTTTCTCTGGATTGAAATGTGCTGAAATTGTCTCAAGGCTGTGCGATGCTTGTGTTATTCCTGAATGTTGTGGGTGAATTTTAAGTGTGAAATCAGTTTGTTAGAAGTTCATTATATGATTTTTCACTTACAACTTCTAGATTTTATAATGAATTTGAGAAATGAACTGTGGTTGCCGTCTTGCTTTTTGTCTTTCTGCCCTCTTGGCCCTTACAGTTTTAGTAAGGTTTCTGTTGGTTTTCTTTTTTCCTTTTTTTTTTTTTTTAAACTATTATATTTTATGTGCATATGTAATTTTTAGCCTGCTAATGTATCTCTTCCAGCTGTGGTAGTCATCAGCTTTTCATTTGGGTGCTATAACCTTCTTCAAGATCATACATTATCCCCACTGTGCATACACAGTGACCTTGAGCTGCTGCTCTGTCTGCTGCATGTGTGTACCAGTCTGCCCATCCCTAAATTTAATATCTTAACATCTCTTACTGCTGGTTTTAATTTTATGTCAGCTCTGTTCATGCAAAGTGACTTTTCCCAGCAAGGATACACTTTGAAACAAACGGCTTAAGAAAACTTGTAGTAGGTAGAACCTGTAGGTCCCACATGTTGCCCAAAGGATTTCTTTGCCTGGAAAAGGTGGCGTGAAAAACTGCTGTGTTAAGGTGGCTGTGTGATGATGCACCTCAGATCTTCTGGATGAGAACACTGGTGAAGGCACAGACAGGTACAGTGCTGAACTGGTTATTACAGATCACCTGGGCCATGGAATCCTGGGGGCACCGTCAGCACTGCCAACACCCACGCTTCTTCCTTCGCTGAAATTACAGTTTGAGGTGGGAGTGAAGTCCAACTTTGCATTTGGAAAGAGCTGAGATTGACCATGGGAATCCCAACCACGGCTGCGATGGTGATTGGCAGCCCAGGTCCCATCCCGTTTCTGCCTCTGTTAAAGGGAGTTCTTCCACTGATCAGTGTTTATTTGACGCAATTTCCCTCCTCTAGTACTTGTCCAAGCAATGTTTTCAAGTGCAGTGGTCAAGCAGTATTCCAGGTACATGCACACAGCTGACCTTCTCTGTATGCCCACATCTATATTTCATTTCTTCTGCCATATTAATGGCCACGGTAGATCACAATCTTTCGTTTCTGTGGATTTCCCCACAGATGTTAAGTTGTATGTTTTCTCTAGCAGACATTTTCAATTGTAGCAAATTGTTCCACAAAAATAGGTAATCAAATATCAAGCCTAAGCAACAACTTATTTATGCAAAGGGCATAAATATTGACTAGTTTGATTCAGCTTCTTTACCTGGACAACTTGTTTCCAGATGTGATCACACAACTGCTCTGTTTTTAAGTCATTATAGCATCTGATATACTTCCATTTGGTGTGGAATTTATCTTTAACTGTAGTTAGAATGTATCAAAAGTGTCAGCTAAAGTACCCGTGAAAATATTTTATATGCATAAACCCTCCTGAGCTGTACATTTGGGAAAACCATTTAAAGAATGTTTTGTGCGTTAAATTGTTTTTATAGATAAAGGTTGGCAGGTGCGTGTGTGTTTGTTTGAAAGGCTCAGAGCCAGTCCAACACATCCTCATGCCATTTTAAAAAACAAACCCATACAATATGAACACTGGTTAAGTGCAAGGGGGAGATGTTTCTGTGTGCATAACAAGAATTCCACGTAGTTTTGATGACATGAACATAGTTTCAAATGAGGATTGTGTTAAAAAGTTGTAATTTGTGAGCCCTCTGCTAACATTTAATGACCCTGTCAGAGGATGTGATTGATGCAATTAAGTTGTCTTGCTTGTGTGTTATATAATTGATACGGACTGAGAGTAAGATCCTAATTTAGAACATATGAATATCTTGTTCTGCTGAATTCAGGAATGAAATTAAAGCGATTTATAAATGTCTGCTTTTAGTTAAAATATGGAGGAGGGAGGAGAAACATCTGCATGCCAAAGCATTTTCAGTAGAGTCAAGGATTTATATTCTGTATTTCATATTTGGAACGCTTTTATCATATGGGATTAAATTTGCAGATCAAATTGATTTTAAAGGCAATATCAAAACATTTATTCTGCCTTTGGAAAATAAGTGTATTTTTACAACAGCATTTTGAGGAGAAAATGGATGTATTTTTTGATAACCAGGAAATTGTCCCCTACTCAAGTTTTTTTGAGGTCTTTTTCAGTATAAGAATTGGTATTCCATAATTAAGCAGTTTACAAAATTGTGTTTTCTCCCTCCCATCACCTCATTGCCGTTTTCCTCTCTGTTCCCCCCTTCACCCACAGTCAAGTAACCGAAATAATTTCCTCTCTGTCCCGCTGAGCTTGTGAACCTCGACAGCAGCTGTGGGGTTGCTGTGTGTTTAGAAGCAGGAGACTGAAACAGGGGTCTCCCACATGTACACATAGTGCATTATACTTATGCCTACTGCCATGATGCTGTTCCTCATGATCCGAACATCCACCATACTAAAAAGAAAGAAAAAAAAAGAAAGAAAGAAATGTAAAAATATGGGGATGCTAAATGACAACAACATGAAGAATAAATACCACAGCAGGGAGCTAATCTTGGCAAAGTTGCTACTTCACTGTAGCAGTAGCAGACTTAGGCTAATGATACGCATTTTGGAAAATGATGTATTTTAACTATTTTTTTAATACATTGTCACCTAATGGTAATTTTGGTTTCGATGTGGTGAAGATGCCCTCAGCCTTGAAATCTCTCTGCTCACTTCCATAACACCAGTGGCTGTCCACGATGAACAACAGCAGTTAATATACCTGTAGGATAATTCTTCTTTAACACAGGTGTTATGGTACTTTTCCCTATGATAACTTGAGGTGCTGCCTGTTTATTAGGTGCTAACCATATCCTGGACTAAATAAACTGGAAGGTCAAAGGTCAGGGTGTTTATAGGTAGTAAAGTCGGAGGCTGATGTGCAAGATGTTTATCAGTACAGGATATGGTTATTGCCAAGTTGGGGGAGCCGCTCTCAAGATGTTTCTGTTTCTTAACAACTTATCCATCTGTGCTCTCCTCAGTTTGGAGGTGGGAATTTTTTGATACTTTGAACAGATTTTAAATGCGTGAGGACTTCATGTGCCTCTATACAAGGCTTTTTTATTATGTATAGTTTTATGGTTAAATATTATAGCAGATTTCATTATCATCACTTACTCTTTTGTTCTTTAATCCTTGTGTGGACGTATGCGAAGAATGATCACTTTGTGCAAAATTGAGGAACATCCTCTTTATTGCTGTATTTTCTTATACAACCTCTGGACAGGAAGCATAATTTCAAAGTAACTGAAAGTTTATTAACTCTTTGTTTTCTTCTGTTACTCAAATGCTACAGTGATAGGTGTAATGAAACTTGGGCAGAAGGGACAGTTGATATGTTCAGAAAATGTAACTGTGTTTCCAAACAAATCAGTTGGGTAGCTTAGCTTTCTGTCTCACACCTCTTGGAAATGGTAAGGAACTAAGATCATGGAGAAGTAATAAAGTGGAAGGGAAGCTCAGCAGTGAGTGGGAATTGATGTTGCTATTTCTTCCAGCAGTGTAAATACGCACCTCACTGTAATCCAATTTAACATACATGTAGTGTGCTCTGTAAGTACTTCTGTTGGAAATCTGCAGAGTATGAAATCCCCTTCCCTCTGACCATTGCTGTGAATCAAGGCAGGGATTTGTCTATTGTGCTGCTGAGAAATAACTTGACACACATCAGACCCCTGATCCGTGCAGACACTTGTCTGGGGAACGTTGCAATGCTGGTTAGTTTGGGATGATGCTCTGCCCCCTCATTGTCTGGGAGCTCTGTTTTATATCACAGTATAGAAACTAGGAATACAAATTCACGTAAATTGCATGTGAGACCGGAAATTATTTCTTTTTCTTGTCCTAGTGGTTATTTCGCCTAAGATCGCAGCTCTAAATTAGAACATATTTTATAGGACTCTTGAGCTTTGTATCAGTCCTAAATAGATTTTCCAACAGGTCTTGGTACCTCGATGGGAGGCTGCTGCTGCTCATTACTTCAGTCTGCATTGTTTTTCCTCTTGCCCTTCTTCCTAAAATTGGTGAGTAATTAAAGGAGAGAAGCGAGTATTATTCTACTTTAGTAGCAATTACGATCGAAGACTTTAAAACCTTAATGGGTTATTTATTTATTTAAACTTGCAGGGGGCTGGTGGTGCTGGTGATTACTTAAGCTCTTGTAGTGTGTTCTGCCTTCCAGCCCTGCCTAGTTAACCTATTGCTTGGGTTGCAGTAGTATTTTGTCTGCAATACTAAAATAAAATCTTTACAGCAGAACATTAAAGAGCTGCATTTACTTACAGCATGCCATTAGTGGTAAGCCAGTTCTAATTCTGCCCTACAAAACTACATAAATGATCTGTGACAGGCAGTTGGAATGTTGTTATTCTGAGTCCTAAGCCCCAGATACCAAGCACTGTAATAGAAAACATGCCTAAAATGTAAAGCTTTAGCTGTACATTAGGATCACTTTCCTTATAAATTCTCTTTTATTTTTACTGTTATTTTACAGGCTTTCTTGGCTACACAAGTAGTTTATCATTTTTCTTTACGGTGTACTTTACTCTTGTGGTAAGTTAAAAATCTCTGCACAGCTTATCTTTTTTTTTTCCCCCCCCTTATTGTTTGAATGTTTTCATAAGACTGTTTTGAAATTAATTGTCTTCCCCTCCCCCCTTAACTTTTTACGTGAAATTTAGAGTTTTCCTTAAGTTCAGTGTGTGCTTGCTTGGACAGATTAGATTTGTTTTGCTGAGGCTCAGAAATGTGTGTGAACTTCCAAGCATGTGAAAAGATTTAAAATAATTATATTTTGGGCTGGTCAATGTAACAATATTTTTGTTTTGCTGACAGTGCAGCAAAGGGAGCTGGCACATATATTTTTGTTTCCCTACTAGCAGAGGAATGGAATTCTGTTTTCTTAGCTTCTAACTATTACTTACAGCAACTAGTACAGAAGAAAATTTAATATACTCCAAATAAATTAAATTTACATGTGTAATGGAGTGACAGAGTTCAAAAAAAGGCAAAGAAAACTAGAACTTCATTAAGGCAGTTTACAAGATTCATTAATACGTCAATGACCTTATTCTTCTTTCCAGCTGAAAGGAAAAGTTCTTTTCTCTGAGCCATATGGGGGCTTTTGACCCTGATGTTCACCCTCTCAAGGCCCCTGTGAGGTAGATGTTTCCAAATATCAGAAGTGAGACCTGCTAGGCAGATCTAAGAGGGGAAATGTGCCTTTAAGTTGCACTATTTTTCTTTTTACAGGGAAAAAGTGTGCTAATGCACATGTGTAATATGTCGTGCAGCCGAGCAGCTCTCACTCTGTCATCTGTTGGAATCTTTTTTGGGAGCCTGGCAAAATGTTCCCCCTCTCCCCTGTCATTCTGGCTTGCATTGACTTGCATTTAATACCTGTTTTACAAAGGGATAAACAGAGTTGAAGGCAAGTTGAACAAACATGCCATCCAGGAGACCAAGGCAATCCATTAGGAACGAAACCATGTGATAAAACCAAACTTCAAAGCTGTCAAAACATCTCCCTGGGGTATCCCTGGAGAGCTGCAGTGTTTGTAGGACCTTGGGAAGTATTCTTCTTAAGATGAACATTGAGGAGCAGCCACAGCCCCTCCAGAGCTAATGGAAATTCATTTGTAATATTTATAAGTTACCTTAACTTTTGACCTCTCTCCTAAAATTTATCTTTAAGAGAAAAAAAAAAAAAAAAAAAAAAAAAAAAGGAAAGAAAAAGCGCTAATTGTAGGGCTGACATAGGCCTTTGGCTGAAGCTGATTGCAAGGGTTTTAAAACCAGTTCAGTTCCTGGATTTCGATGGGAATGTGAGGAAAGCTGTTGTAATGGGTGGATTGCATTTGAAAGCAATTTTGGCCCCTGAAAAAGCAAATGTGTAAGGAAGACTTGTGTGCAGCCATGTCAATCTGGGATGATTTAAACTAGATTTTAGTTTTGATTCTCCATCAAAAAGGTGGGTAGAAGGTACTAATGAGGGAGCACAGACAACTGGATTTCTTAGGAAATGGTCCAATTTGTGTGCTTACTCTTTGCTGTTAAATGACAAAGGAGCAGCCACAGTAAATCTAATTGAGGTCAAAATTTTTAAAAGCTGTTACAGATATTTAAAGAAAACCAATACTCTTCACAGAATAATCTCTCCAACTTCTTTAGGCACTGAAAGTCAAAGGCACTAAATGTGGTTTAGTTTTCATATCTAATTGCTTTGAAGTGGGTGATATGTGCTGTTGAAATGGTGTTTTAGTTTGCACACTGTTAATTTCTGTGTGGCAGATATGTTTTAATTTGTTCCAGAAGAAAACTGTGTTAGTCATATGGAAGTGATATAATTATATTTTGCATATACAGTAATTCTGTGCCTTTTCAAGTGCACACCATCTGTTCAGCTTTTTGCCAGGAAGCCACATTTTTACTGCAGCCTGCAGAAAAGAGAGGTCTTGGTCAGTCTGGTCAGTGAGTGCACCGAGCAAAGGGCCGGAGACTTCTTTGTTCTGTGCTCTGCTCTGGGGCTTGGGCAGCTCACAAATTTCCCCTCTGTGCTTTAGTAGCTTCAGTATCTTCAGTATCTTTTACTTTAAAGCCAACATACTGGTCCTAGTCCTCACTAGGAAAAATTTGCAGACACTGAGATGAGCTGATCCGGGAGATAAACAAATACATATTATTAATTCAAAGCCAGATTCTGTGAGGTCCTGAGCACTTTCATTTCTGATTGTTGAATACTTCCCTGACTTCAATCCTTAGTGAAAAGAAATTATGACCGGTAAACTTCTTTTTTTACTGCCTCCCCACTTGCTGTGTTGAATACTGGTGAAGAGTAAAGACACATTTTGTGTGTGTGCGAGTAGACAGCATTGTTGGTAGCTTGTTCAACAAAGGTGTTAATGATTACTGGTGGTATTTTTCTAAATCTCTTGTTTGTGTTCCCAGAACAAAATGTGATGCAGATTGGGAACCTGCCATATGTAATGAATGATGTTATGCACAGACAGCCCCTCTTTGCCGAGTGCTGTTAGTACTGCTGGAGTAAAGGGGTTCCTGTTTTCCCTCTGCAGGATATGAAAAGGCAACATCACTGAAAATTTAGAACACTTTGAGCCTCTAACTTGATTTTTTTACCAGTGTTTCTGGTGTGGGTTTAAAATACCTTATTTCCACTAGACTTTTTCTTTATTTTTTAATTTTTTTACTTAAAACCAAATGTTTGTTATACTCAAAAGAACGTTTATATGAAATAGGCTTAAAGTTCCAGAGGAAGGTGGTGCTGCCTGTGTGACTACTCAGCTAATTGGGCTGTGCTGCCAGCTTAAAAATTTCTTCCTGTTGGGGGGACCTCATTAGACTACAGTTGGAAACCCAAAGAGATTTGAATAATTAAGCAGGTGGGCAAATATAAATATAAATTTTAAATGCACCTAATTCATTTTGTCCTCTTTTTTTTTGTTCAGTTTCCATTTCTTAATCTGCATTACATTTATTTTAGAAAAACGTTGTTCAGCTTTTTAGGTTCGGCTTGGCTTGTCCTCCCTCTGCAATGTTTATATATAACTTTGCTCTTTAGCTGGCAGGAAGCCTTGCCCTCACCACTGCCAGGCACATTTTGCTTTCCCCAAACCTTGCCCTTCAGCTCCATGCCCCTTTTTGGTGCTCAGAAGGCCTGTCCCAGCTTTAGACGGAGTTCCCACAAAGCCGACTACTTTGGAGCCTTCTCCTGTATTTCCCCTATCTGGATTATTATATCTGCCTTTAAATACCAGAGAGGCCCAAGTTATATTTTAGTGTTTGGCCTTTTCCTCCTTCTCCCCTGCTCGCTCTTCAGTTGAACTTCTTGATGTGCCCCCAGCACGTCCTTGTCCCCTCTCACACCCTCCCTCAGGTGAGGGTGTGGTTCCCAGGGCACAGGGAGAGGCAGTTCAGACCATCAATAAATGGCGTGAAGCAGTGCCAGTTTACTGCCAGAAACATGACTGGAGGATTTCCCTTGATAATCCATTCTCTCAACGTTTTCAGGCTGCTGTTGAGTTCCATACCTTGATTTAGTCGTTCTTCTTGTGCAGTCTGAGACGTGTGTTATTGCCACAATGCACTCAGTGGACTCGCAGTTCCCTTTCCCCGCATTTTGTCCGGAGGTAACATTTGTTTGCTTCTCCTGGCACTGGTGACGAGAGGGAGCATCTAATCCTCTGGGAAACACCACTTGGCAGCAAGCAAAATGTGGTTCTCTGAGCCAGGAGAAGCGCTCCCTTCCATGTTATTCTTCTTGTGAATCCTAGTCTTTAATTAAGTTTTTAATTATTTGCTCTAGGCTTCAAAAGAATTATAACCTCTAAAGCCAGGCAACTACAATAGGAAATTAATTAGGGTGAGGAGAGCAATGCAACTATCATTTTAAACTGGGCTCCTGAAAAAGGAGGTAGCATTTCTTATTTTAATTTCCCTTTGATTTTCAGCCCTGTTACTTGGCAGTCCCTAAACCAGCAGGGTGTAGCTAAAGGCCCAATGACATTCTGGGACAATAATTGCATTTATTGTTTTTCCTTTGCTTTCTAGTCCAAACCATATGTTTCTGCCTTTTAAGATTAGCCCTAGGCTCTGCTCTATCTCTGTTTAGGGCTTGTCTACTTAGGGCGCGAGCCTGGGATCACTAACCCAGCAGCTATTCCGTACGGGAGGCCCTTGGTGTGGAGCCCAGGGAGAGTGGATGGGGAGTGCTGGTTGTATTTCAGCTGGTGTCAGAGCCCGTTGCAGCGCCCCACCTCCAGATCCCCACACCATAAGGCTGCCAGCTGCGCCGGGTGAGCAGCTGGATGGAATGGCACCGACAAGCTTTTCAGTCAGAGTTTCCTTCTGGTGGCCAGTCTATGAGGCAGGCCTGGTAATTTACCGTGGGTGTGGCTCCCTGCTGTGTGCTCCAACAGGCTGATGTTTTAGCTACGTGTATCTAAATTGAAAACTGGTTTTTAGCTTGTCATTCGTACATCAAATGTCTGCTGTCTTTGCAGGTTATGATTAAAAAATGGTCGATCCCTTGTCCTCTACCTCTGAGCAGTGCCATAGAGGCTTTACAGGTAGAGTGCACTCCGTTTTGAAGTTCTAATTTTACTAGTAAACTGTAATGCTTTTTTTACATTAACACTTCCAGAATGGCTTGCAATTTAAATTCCTTCTTTTATTAATCATCACAGAAACTGAAAAGTTTCATGTCTGTGGCTTGGGCTTATTCTTTCATTATGCTTCTTTTTGTGTGTGATTTTATGTTTTACAGGTTTCAAATTCTACTGGGGATTGTAAAGCAAAGCTCTTTCATCTTTCAAAAGAGGTAATCTCTATTAACAATACGCAAACTTAAAGGGGGGGTGGTGGTTTTTAAAAAATTGGGGTTTAAACCTTATCCAGGGTAAGCTGTCCTTGTGTAAAACCAGTTATAGGCTGCTGAAGTATTTCCCATACCTGCTGCCAAGTGTTATCCAGCCTCACTTTTTTTTATATACAAAGGCTGACTGTCCAAGTTAACATTTATGAAAGTAGTTTTCAAGTATGACCAAAGAATAAAGTCTAACAGATGCAGCAGTGGTCAGCCTCGTGATGCAATCAGATCAAGCCAGCTTAATGTGCCCTCAGCTGGAAGTCAGTGATACTTGGCTGTATGTACTCTCTTAGTTCCTGGCAAGGCAGAACAGGTTTCCTGACACTGCCTGGACCTAACCTCAGTTTTTCCTTACCTGGAGCTAATTCTTCAGGCCTCATGCAATCTTGTGCATCTCACTGGGTGCCAGCTCTGGTATTTGTTCATTAATGTGGCATTTAAATCATGCCCCCACCCATCAAGGCTTGCAGGAGAGGAAGTAGCGCATAGAACCCTAGTTGCTGTGGGGTGAAGAGGATGGGAAAAAGGTAAGATTAAACCAGGGATAGCCCTGCAGTGGGATTTAGGAAGGACATGGTTGCATTTATGTGAAGAAAACAAAATCTGCCCCAACCCTCCCAAGAAAAAGGGAAGGGGAAATCAAAAAAAAAAAAAAAAAAGCTTGGACAATGCACCCGTGAGACAAATGTTACCTGTAGATCAAAGCAGAAATGGTGCTTTGAGCAGAAACATCTACCATGAGATGCTGGCCTTTTGTGCTTTGAAGAATCTTGGGACTCACCTCTGGTTCTTCTTTAAAATTGGCTTTATCAGTAGAAAGTGGCGTATCTTTACCGTTATGGGCCTGATTAGGTCAGCACAAGAGTGTTTGTTGTAGTTCTGTTTATTCCACTTGGCAATTGCAGCAAGCCATACTGGATGATTCATCTCTTTTATTGCAAGTTTTTGGAGTAACAAACCACTAATTGCGCGGTTGCAGCTTTAATTACATAACTCTCTTAGACCTTCAGATGCCAAAGCATGTTATATTTCCTGTTAATATTTTCTGTTATATTTCATGCTGCATCCAAATTTTTATCAGGGAGTAATAAAACAGTGAAGTCAGGATGAAGGAATCAGCAGTTTGACAGGTAGCTGTGGATATTAGAATTTAGAAAACTTCTTGGGGGATTTAATCAATGATGTGCTGACTCTGGGGCAAATCCTACTCTTTCTACAAAAGCACTTGGCTTCAGTATAGCCAAAAAAGAATCTTGCAGGTTTTGGCCTATAGACAGCATGACTTCTCCTGGTGATAAAATAGTGAGCTATGACCACTTCAAGTGATATGACTTGAAAAGGTCCAACTTTGTGGGATTTCTGTGTTGTGGAGATTTCTCTCAAACCCTTAATGTGGAATTATTTCCTCTGACTTCCAACACTTGAACTGAATTCTGAGTTCATCCAGATATTTTTCCAACCAACAGCCATAACAAACAACTTACAAGATGTTTTTCTTGTATTTTAGAGTGCTTATGCAATACCAACCATGGCCTTCTCTTTTCTCTGCCATACCTCAGTCTTACCCATCTACTGTGAGCTCCAAAGGTAGTGTATGAAAACACCAGAAATACTAAAATATAATTATGGCATTTTTTAAATATTTTCCCTAAATTAATCTTCAATCATTTTTATTTTCAAGTCAGTGCCATCAAACAATGCTAACTCAGTGGCTTTCATGTTTTGGGGAAATGTACAGTTTTAGTCTGTACTGACTTTTACAGGAGAGAAAAGTAGCAAATATGGTTCATCAATGTCAGTATATTGTCCTGGTCTGGACAATCTGGAGGACAAAAAAGGTCATTTGTTAAAGTTCTTTAATAGTCAATTTTTATTGCTGTAACTGAATCTGCATTTATTCATATCTGATGCAGTGGAGTTTTTGGACTCGGATCCTGTTCCTTGCTCTGAATAGAAATCACCCTGTATAAATCCAAATTTTGGTTTAAAAGATACACTGGGATGTCTGAATTCCCTACAAGATGGGTACAGTGTTAGTTGTCTGCTTGAGAAGTGCCCTTTAATTACCAGTCTAAAAATATTTTTAAACCTCCTAAATATTAGTGACAGCACAGAACTCAGCAAATACTCAGTGGCCATAAATTAAGACAATACTTCCTTGTGAAAGTCAAGGTGCTCTGTAGATTGTGCTATGTTTAATTGTCCTCAATACAGATCAAGCAACACTAATTTCCTTTTTCTTTTTTTTTTTTCCATTTTAGTCCGTCCAAAAGTAGAATGCAGAATGTAACTGTCACAGGAATTGGTCTGAGTTTCCTGATTTACTTTGTGTCTGCTCTCTTTGGGTACCTGACATTTTATGGTAAGTGTATTCCTCAAGTATTCTTTAGAATGAAGGTTAATTATAAATACCTTCTGCCTGGAATTCTGCAGGCATTGGTACATGTGAATCCTCAGGAATTTTGTTGCTGTGAAGACTTAATAATATACCCAACACTGCAAAGTATTACAGTCTCACTGACTTCTCAATGTGTAGTATAGCTAAACTTCCCAGGGTTTATGCCCTAAAACGATACACAAACAAGATACTGGTCCCTAAAGTGGAGCTCATGGTCTGTTGATGCTCTCTAACACTGTGCAATTAGACTGATTGCCACTGTATCTTGGATTGTATAATATTTTCAGTTAAAAGCTGGGAACAGATTTATCATGGTCTGTAAGAAGTTTTGAGATCCGATAATAACCTGCTTGTCCAACAGGTTTGAAAGGTCTGCTCCAAGGCTTTACCCTCTACCAAGAGTTATCACTTACTGACCCTGTGACAGCCCTGGGATTTGTATTCTCTAAGTAGCACCGAGGCTGTTGCCTTTTCTGAGAGGAATTTGACCCAGAGCAGGCCAGTCCTAATGCTGGGAAGGCATGGAGGTCTGCAGCATGTTTTTCCCATGGAAAGCCCTATTGGAAAGGATTGCACAAAGTGCCTTCTTCATGGTGACTTACCTTAAGTGTGATGTAAAGACAAACTAGAGAACTCCAGAAAAAAATAATGACAGAGAAGGCCTGAATCACAGAAGTGCCCATCTAGTTCTGGGACTTGGATGCGGTGAAGAGCAATGACAAAAGACTAGGGAAGGATTTTAAAATGTTAACAGGACAAACTGTGAGCTGAGTTTTCCAGCACATACTTCTGGTTGTCAATAATTTGTGTTACATGTTCCTGAGCCAGAAATGCGTCTGTTTGATACGCGAACTGGAGCAAGAAGTGCACATTTCTTAGAGATGTTGTCGACGTAGGGCTTGATGAAGTAAACGTACCTTTTTATTACCAATCAGAAGAGTGGGTGGGGTATGACACTTGCCCTACCAAACTCTACAGACACCTTTCATTTGCTGTAGGAGTTTAGGTGACAGTGTCCTTCATTACCAGTGTAATAACTCTGCATTTGGACTTACGCATACTTCTGTTACAGTTTCTTAGTTGAGTTTAAACATAGATGACTTAGTTTGTGTGATACTCTTGGCCAGATTTCCCAAGTGCACAGAGAGATTTCAGACCCTTTACCTACATAGTGGCCTTTTTTAAAGGTCCATCCCAACCTTGGCACAAGGAGGTGAGTGTTTTTTATAGCAATGTTTGTGTCCTGTTCATGTAACATCACAGTGGCGTGCCTTTTCCCAAGAAATTTGGCTCTTTGGTGTCCTGGTGTGAATTTGAGTTGTCGGCTTTGCTCCAGCTTGTTGATTCTGGAGTAGTTTCATAGAAGTGCTGTTACATAAATGCATCACAGTCATCTATGAGGATTATCCTGATGTCATCTGAAAGCTCACCCTTTTTATGAGATGATCACATGCTAGTCTTTATTGATTGGAATGAATAAAAATTCTTACAGGACACCGTAAAGCAGTAGGACAAAAGTGTTCTGATCAGGATTTCCTCTCCTTTCAGAGTGTTTTGCATTTCTTGGTCATGGGGATGGGATTGTGTCTGACAAAGCACCAAGAATATTGGCTTTCAGCAGCTAATAATTCCAGATTTTGAGGGAATTTTGTGCCTTTATCCCCCAAGTGTAGGCGTATGTCTGAAAATACTCCCTTGATACTCAGAAACCTTTGAATAATTATATGGGGAGTCTTGAAGGCCCTAATGGTGTGTCAGCCACTATTACTGTTTCCTGAGCGATTCCATGTGGTTTGTTGAAAAATACAATTTTGAGTGCAACTCTGAGGGGTTCAGCAGCAGTGCAGGATGATCATCTGTCTACAGGTGAAATCTCAATAAGAAGGGGGGGAAAAAATGGGAAAAACAGTAGTCCTGGAAACCATCCCAGTTCCTGTTACTTTCACTGTCATGATTGGGACAAGACCCTGTCTTGACTGTAGCCTTTTATTCTGTTGCACTGGGGACATTTTTAGTTTTTTGAAGCCTTATTTCTTTTAGTCATTCTTAGACTCAAGAGCCTGAAATGCTGGAATCAAGAGTGGATGTCTGTACCAGGGTTGTTTTGTTTGTTTGTTTGTTTCCCCTTCTTCTCCTTTTCACTTTTTGGTTGTCTTTTTTAACTAATTTACTTCTTTAAATAGAGAGAATCTGTTCTCTGTTTCTGAAACACCAGCCTGAGAAAATGTAAAACATTTCATTTTAAATTGAAAACAAAAGAAGAGTTCCCTCTTTGAAATGAGACATGTTTCCTCTTTCTGTGGTTCAGATGGCTTCTTCTGTTTTCTGCGAATTTGAAACTTCACATGGTGACTGGGCTTTGGAAATTTTGGTCCATTCTGAAGTCCAAAGAAAAAGCAGGAATGCCAAAACCAAAAAAAAAAGTCAGGGTAGCAGACCGCTTTCATGGCTCTCTGACTTTTGCTGTTAAGTTAGGGAAAATTTTCACCTTAAAAGGGCAATAGTTAAAGGGGAGGAATTCGTCACTGATTCATCCCTTTCTGGCCCACTGAGGCTGTTTATCCTTCTCTGTGCCATCCAGCAAGATATGGCTACCCACAGCCAGTAAAGGCAGATACACCAGCAGAGCTTCTTCCTTCCTTTAAATTAGAATTGCAGCTTGAAAATTTACCTTGCATTTCTCTTAATGTTTCTGGTGGAAAAAAAAAAAAAGAAACGCAATTCAGTCTATTTAGCAAAATTTGTTTCTGGCCTCTAGTTCAGCCAAAAGACTCTGGTGTTGACTGTTTCAGAGACATACAACAAGTTTGACTGTACACTTGGGTTCATGTTGCATCATCTTTCTTTTTTATGCTGCCTCCTTCATATTTTTATGTTCTCTGTTAAGGCAGCTTTGGCTTCAGCAGAGGCTCTGCCCAGACTTGCCTCCTGAAGTTTTTTCATTTTTCTGAAGATTATGTTCCTTTAGTGTATCATTAGTGCCAGAGTGTTGTGTATCTGAATCCCCCTTCTCTCTGTGTTAGTCCCCAGGCAGATGGATCCATTTGAATGTCAGCTTAATATGCCATCTAAATTATCTTAGTCCTAAAATGATTAACTGAGCAATTAATTTTTCTTGCTTCCAGACAAAGTGGACTCTGAACTGCTACGAGGTTACTCCAAGTACCTGCCCCACGATATGGTCATCATGACTGTTAAAGCAGCCATCCTGTTTGCTGTGCTCTTGACAGTCCCTCTAATCCATTTCCCAGTAAGTACTCCTAAGTGCTCTGAAGCTGGCAGTGAGCACTGGGAATGCTAATGCTTTGCAGACTGCAGTATTTGAGTCACATCTAGTCTTGTGTATCTTATTCACTTGTCAAGTGATTGATCAAAGACCACATATTTGCATATGTTCCATGAAAGCTCCAAAATAACAACTAACCACTAAGCTAATTTGTGCTCTTGAGACAGATTTCAGATTAAAACTAGCCCACAGCATTGTTTTTAATTTAGAGAATTCAGAACTTCTAAAGTTTATTTAGTTTGATTTTTTTTTTTCCCCCTCTTAAATTGAGTTTTGCTGACTTGGTTTTTCCTTTCTACCCGTGCACACACCCGCACACAAACACACTTATACTTGAAACTCAATTTAATTGTAAATTAAAAACACATACTGACCTATTTCACAAAAAAAACCCCTACTTTAGTTTATCAATACCATGGTAGAACTGACAATTCATTCAGTTCCAACTAAAAGAAATTGTGCATGCAGAACTACGGGTATGGAAATATTGTATAGATTATGTATCAGTTGGCAATACACCGACATCTGCTACCAAGGATGTTCAGAGAGACAAAGCACTGTCACCCAGGCCTTCTTTTGGCCCTTCCAAAGAAAGGAGTAATTCCTTAAGACTAATATCCATGTGATAGATCTTGCTTTAATAAAGCAATAAGTTAAACTCTCTGCGACAGAAAGACAAAAGCATTAAACTATTACTGAATTTTTGGCATTTTGACTTTTTAAAGTATTCCTTCACATCTGGAACGATACAATTCCTAATGTAATGAAAGTGAAGTAGGATTAAAATACATGTATATGTATGTATTCACCCACCCAATGTTTCTCTTTTTGTTGTGTAGGCAAGGAAAGCTGTGTTGATGGTATTTTTCTCTCATCTTCCCATGTCGTGGATTTGCCATATCCTTGTCACTTTAACACTGAATACAATTGTTGTTTTGTTTGCAATGTACGTGCCAGACATTAAAAATGTATTTGGAGTAGTTGGTAAGTTCTTGTGGTGGGTTGGTTTCCTTGGTTTTTATTTCAACCTGAAAAAAATTCAGTATATGGTTCTGTCATGCACTTCAGTCTTCTCTAAGGAAAATCTTACTTTCTGTTTTTTAAAGGTTCAACCACATCAACGTGTTTGCTTTTTGTATACCCTGGACTATTTTACCTTAAACTTAGCAGAGAGGACTTCATATCACCACAGAAACTTGGGGTATGCTTTTTTTTTTCTTTTCTCATGTGCACTAATAACATTTAAATAGGCTCATTTTAAATGCATCTTAATACACTGTAGAGCACACGATCTGGGAGGCAAAGTTCTTGTTGCAGCTCACAAAATCTGTGAGGATTTTGTTTTATCCTTTGAGTAGCTCTGGTTTTTCTGAAACTCCTTCTTCACCAAGGATTTTTGACAAGTGTGTCCATGTGCTGGACCACTGATCTGAGCATGTGCCTTTCCCTGTAGTTTTCAGATGTTGACTTTTAATCCGATTTCTCCTCAGTTTTTACACGTTACTCTGATGTTGTCTGGGCAGCCGGGACAAAGTCAAACTGCTTTTAAGTGAAACAGTTTTTACGCTTCTTTTCTATGCAAGCATCTTTTTTTTTTTTTTTCCCCCTCTTCATTTTTTTTTCTCCTCTTTGTGGTTTCTCTTTGGGTAATAGTAGGTTAAGTTCTGGTTGGGATTTGTGCAGCAGGCCTGCTTTTTGCACTGTAACTCCTTGTCTTCATTTTAACCACTGCTCAGCAGAGCAACTTCATGGCAGTGACCAAAATGCTGACAAACTATTTACGCATAGTCCTTCTGCCATCCTTACAAATCACAGGGCTGCTCTTGTATTGACAAAACAGGGAATATGAAAGAAATTCTAATAATGATGCCCTCTGACCATTTAAAGTCAGGAGTAGTTCAGCAGATTTGGGACCTTGTCTCTTGAATGGTAATTTTATTATCATCTGGCTACTCAAAAATGTAAAGAACCCACTGTAATTTTAATTGCATTTTGAGTAAAATACAAATTCGGTTTCTTAACTGCTTCAGAGTTGCAAAGGGCAAAATAATTTTTGTTTTGTGCAGATGGATAGTGTGAGCAGGCAAACCAGACTGCTCCGGAGTTCCCAGTGAAACTGTCCCAGGCTTAGCTTAGTGTCCCCCTAAGCAGACACCTCGTGTTTGAAGACTGAGCAATTTGAAATATTAAAGATTATTTTAAAAGACACCATTTATCCCTGTTCTCACAGGTTTTCATCATCGTTAGTCATAAACCTTGGACATGTAAAATGCTTCCTCCAGCAAAACATCAATTTTTGCTTCTCTTTCTTCACAGGCGTGTGCCTTGGTTATTTTTGGCGTTTGTGTTGGCCTTCTGAGTTTAGTTCTAATAATTTGCAATTGGATTGATCAGTAGCAGCCTACTGACACTGTCTGAACCGAGCTTCAGGAGGACAGCAAGAACCAGAGCCGTGGCAACACTACTGCAGCGAAGGCTGGACGTCCTAAAGAAACACTGACCAAAGCTGCCTGTGGAAGAAATAATGCTCTTCCCAACTACGTTTCAGATGGTCCTGCTTTAATCTCCAATCACTGTCTTCAGTTACTGGACAATTTAGTTTTTGCCGTTCCGAAAGACTGGTTTTTAATGGTGTAACGATGACGGGTAACAAGGTCTCTTGAGAGTTTCTGCAATGCAAAAATGGTTATGGGGCACATAGTGAACGAAAGTAGAACTTTGAAATAACTCCCCCTTTAAAGACAACAAGGTGAGCAGATTTTATATCAGTCATGATGTGCATATCATGTTACCTGCTGTTAGGATAGTGCACATTATCTTAAACTCTGCAAGACTTCCAATGCTTGAATAACTTCCAAAATTTCAGCCAGTTTGTAGTAAGAACTTTCTGATTCCAAGTGTTTACCCTAATTTATCCTAAGATGGGTCCAGAAACCAGCTGCCTTAGCCCAGTTCAGTGGGCACGTCATGATAATATTTGTTAATTGCTTTTTGAAATGCAGTTTTTATGTGTCAGCACACTTGAATCATACTGATACAATTGTTAAATTAGCAGGCTTTGCCTATTGAGCATAATAGCTTTTAGTAGCATTAGGAAGTAGTTTCATTTTGCAGTTAATAATAGACACTTTTCAATTAGTATCTGCTTTTGAATACTACTCAATGTACCTTAGCATTACTCCCAGTGAAAGACTTTCTTCTTTTTCTCTCTTATTCCCATTTTTACAAGTGTTACAGGTTTGAACTAGAGTGTTTCCTTATTTTATGTTCTGTCTCTGTTGAAGACAAAGGGAAATTTTGCATTTTTGGGACTTTTTCTTTACCTCAGATCTCTATAAACTTCCATGTAGTCCTTTATAATTCCTTTTTTTCTCCCCTAAATGTGAATGCAATTTTCGATACCACCTGGGCTTTGTTGAATACGATATTGAGTGCCCACAAAAAAGGTCCTCGTGTTGGTAGAATGGGAGCAGTGGCCAGTATCCTGGTGAGGTTATTAACATTTCTTTCTGCCAGGTGGGATCTCACAGCTTTAAAGTGGCCTCATCTCTTCAGAGTCTTTCTGCCCTAAGGAAGCAACACCTGATTAAATGGGCTTGATCCTCACCTGTCTGAGAGGGAGGAACAACAAAGAGTAGGGTTGGAATCACCCTCTCTATTCCTGAGCCTGCAAACTAGGATTTCTCATGCCAACAGATCGCTTGGCTTTCTCGGGATCCATAAGATACTTTTCATTTTTGGTGGATGGCCTGAAGGCAGCCGGGTGGTGCAGCTTGGTGCTGCCTCAGGAATCCTTTTTGCTTGGAAATATCCTTCTTCTTAGGGGTTTAATATAGAAGTAGATATGTGTGGTGAGGCCTGGGAACTAACTCAGAAGTTTTGGGAGGTTCCCAAAGAAAGGAATCCCTGGAAAATACTGCAGTTATTTTTATAATAAAGTTTCTAGCAGAGGTTTTATGATTCCAGGTGAGCCATCTAATAGTTTTGCAGTACCAGAAACAGCATGTCCACTCCTGGACAGGAGTTTCCAACTCCTTCTGTGGCACTGCCAGTGGCTTCTGTCAGCTTGTTTAACCAGCAGAAAACCAACATGGCTGAGAGATGTGACATGTTATCTGCCGAAAAAAAATTAACTTCCCTTTATTCTTGCAGTTCTCCCAACTTGTTTAACTCCTGATAACCAAGGGTAGCTGCCTCCCTGCCTGTGGCTGCCCTCTGATAGCTGTGCCTCATGGGCTTCATTGCACTACAGGGATTCAGACACTCAGGGAATCTCTGGCAGTACTGTAAAAAGCTAAATATATACATTACAAACGTGGGCCTTCAGCAAGCAATGACAGCTGTACATCAGGAAGTGCTTTTCTGTGTGACTGAACCAAAACTTCGTGGGAAAACAGAAGACCTTGCATTGATGACAATGAACTCAGGGATTTTTGTCAGACACTAGAATTTAGGGAGTGTATTTATTAAAAATTTTATGGAAATTGTTTCTCATTTATTATCTGCTCTTGTAGATACTGTGGAGTAGTACCTGTAGGACATCACTGCAGTCACTTTATTTTAAACTAACCAACAAGGCTTAACTCTGAATACTTAGATGATCTGTGAGGGCTCAGGAAGTTGTCAAAGCTTTGCTAAGCTTTTCCTCTTTCCTCCTCCACCTGAAAAAGCTGAGTCTTGCCACGCTCTGTTGCCCCCAGGCAGCTGGGTTTGTGTGCATCATCTTAAAAATGTGACTGAGAAAATACCTGAAATGCAGTGTTAATTTTACAGTGGGTTCCTGTCACGCTGCAGAAATCACTACAGTATTGTTTTTAATCCTAACTAGCCTGGCTATCAGCTGACTGTCCTGATAGGTAGACTTTGGAATGGTGAATGCCAGTGTATGAAGTTAATACTTGGTGAGGATGAATGGAAGCAATTCACAGCTCTGCTGAGCTCTGTTACTACATTTTGGCTGTGGTGCAGAAGGGATAGCACAGGGGGTTACAGGATGTCTGTTAGTTACCCTTCATCTGAAAAACGGTTAGAAATGCTGCTACTTCTAAGTTTCTGTAATACTTAAAATATGGAGGGAGGGAGAGGGGCAGAAAGAGAAGGAACTTCTGTTGCCAAATTTAGAAGGAGGTATGAGTGTTTTCCACAATGAGAAAGTAGAGTAAGAACACTACTTTTATCCTTCACCTCTGCCATGACCATTCTGTGCCTTGTGTCTGTGTTTTGCTACAATTCAGTATTTGCATGAATTTTTTGAGGAAATCGGGCCTCCAGTCTGGGACTCTCTGCTCACTCAAATGCCGAGAAATATTTTCTTCTTTATTCTTGTGTCTGGATTTTTTTTTTCCTTCCGAATTCCCAGATTTTTAAATTTCAGTGATTCTGCTTTATTACATGTCACTGGCATTCTCCAGCCTTTCCTGAAGACTTGACAGGAACAGATGAAGGGACCCGCAGCATTTCTGAACTGCCTTGGCAAGGTTCCCTTTCCCCAGCTGAGCAGGAAGAACAATGTAAGAGATGGAAATTCATTGGTTGCCTTTGATTTATTTTCTCTGTTTCTCCTATTTCCATCCCTCCTCCATTTGAAGGCTGCTCAGATTTCAGCTGGGCTGTGGCAAGCAGGGTGTGGAGAGTGTCTTCTGTAACCAACATGGCAGGAAGGAGACTGACAAACAACAGCCCTCAAAACTGCCACCACTTCATTGTGGCAAATGCTCATCTTTTATTCCCATGTTTCCAAGCAGTTTGGATCTTAATATATTGATTTTCGTGGAAGGAGTTTGTTTGAAATTTTATAGTGAAAACTGAGACACAGTCAAACTGTCCTGCCCTCTTCTCTTTTGAGCAGGGTTAGGGACTTCTGTGGATATTTTGCCAATACGGCCCAGCTCATTTAAAATAAATTCCTGAAATCAATTTTGAAGGTTATTTGTGAGGAATATGAAGCACTTTCATTAGCATCAGCTTACACTGATATTACTGTTAAAAATAGATAGACGTATTGATCAATGGCTCACTTAAAATGCTTCAAGATTAATCAACTTTTTTCCAAATGTCCCTACTTAAGGAGACAGAAATTGATATTTCTGTAGTGGGCATCCTAATGTGCTCTTCTGATTAAAGGCTGAAATTCACATCAGTCCAGGAGCTCGAATGATGTTGATTGTTGTAGAACTCCTTTCCCAGTTAGATTTATTGTAACACTTTACCTGAGATTGTTGGTTTACAATTGACTTTCATGTTGAAAGCATTCACTGTAGTTGCTCTGCCTGCAGAGAAACCTTTGGATATGTTTACTATTACTGCCCGTGGGGGAGAATTTTCAGTATTATAAAAACGCTGCCTAATTTCTGCAGTTTGTGGTGGTGTTTTTGGTATTTGCATTTCAGTTGTGATCGTCCAGCCCGCGCTTCATGTGGAAATGGAATTCTCAAAAGAAATTCATGTTGTGATCTGTATGTAAAAATTTCCCAGCTCGTGTCAAACCTCTGCATGGTACAGTAGGTTTTCCTTTTTGAGTTCTCCTTGCCTCAGGTTCGCTGCGGGACAGCCAAGGCGTGTCCCCAGAAAAGCCAACCAGAAAATAAAGAACAGTGCTTGTGTAACTCCTGGCTGGCGTCTGTGCTTCGTATGTAACGTGCCTGTTTGGTGACACCACCAAGCGTTGTCCCTGCAGTGGTGCTGCTGCCACCCCAGCTCGGGACGTAGCATCACTTTCACCAGGGAAGGGCATCCTTCTTCGAAATCATTCCTGGTTGAAGTGGATGCAAAAAAATAACTTGTCCAGCGAGAACTGCAGGTTTTGTCCTCCTGAGTGTTGGTTCATGGGCAGCAAACCCGCCTCTTCTGATCTGCTCCCTACTATAACTGCGAGGCAGCAACAGCGATCCCAGAGGCTGTGGCTGTGCTGGGATGTGGGAGGAGGGTGACCAGCTGGTCTGGCAATGCAGAGTAGGGTGAAAAACTGCTCATGGAGACCCCTTTGGGAAGGGCATTTTTGTTCAGCAAGGTGAGAATCTGACAGGGAGGACAGACCATTCCATTAGGGGATAGCAGCAAGAGGAATGATGGCTGGCCAAGAAGGGCTCTGAAGGATGGATGTGCTTTTTGGCTGTAAACCACAGTGCTCTCCAATAGCTGTGTCCCATGAGTGCAGCTCCAAGCACTTTGCAAGGTCTGAGGGAGTCCTGAATATAAGGAAACATGGAAAAAACCCCCTCATTATTGTGCTGCTGACTCAATTCCAGAGTCATAGGAACAACTCACACACGTGGAAATGAGTATCAGCGCTCTGTGTTTTACTTAACATTGTTTACCCCAACTGGAACTGGCACCAAAGAGCACCAACTAATTCTGTCCTGTGGTGTACCAGCTGCCCAGATCTGTTTTGTTGTCAAGTGTGTCCTGTCCGTGCTCGGCCTTTCTCCTGCCTCCAGCAGCACTGCTCGCACGGCAGTGACGCCGACGCCAGGCACCTGGTTTGAATTTAAAGCTCGTTTTCACATGATGTCACACTTTTATTGTCAGCCCAGAGAAGGTCAGGACAGTTCATCTTGGGAAGGTTTGCATTGTTGAGCCTTCACATTGCTGCCATTAATGCCTTCACCATCTGAGTTACATTCCAGGTTTCAGGCATGATGTAATTGAAGGCACTGGGTATCTGCGATGGACAGGGACGCCGGTGCGGTGGCTGATCAGCCCCGGGATGCTGAACTACTTTTCCGGAGACTTGAGGGTGGAAATTCTTGCTCCATGCATCATGTAGCAAATCAGAGATCTGGCCAAGGAGAGTTAATGAGCCCTGGAAGCTCAGGGCGGTTTTCCAGTCTGTTGCCTTTCGGGAGCCCGTCTCGCCGCTCCACAGACCGAAGTGAGACGGTGTTCCTGGAAGCCCCCGTTCTCCCCGGCCTCCCAGGTAGCTCCACTTGATAGTGGGATTTACACTCAGGGATGGAGAAAAGATTTGGGATGTGGTTATGACGGTGCAGAACCCGTCAGGCTGGAGTCGAGGGCCATGAAAATCTCAGCCTTTATTCTCACCTCCGGTCATGCTCTGCTGTTTCACTACTTTGGGCCAGAAGTGAGGCTTTAGCGCAGCATTTCCCCAGCTGAGTTTGTGCAGCTCGTGGCTGTGAATCTCCTGTAGGAAGGGTTTAAGGAGCCTGTGTGTTTTATAGCATCCTACAGGTCTGGCACTGGGATGGCTCCTGGGGCATGTGTTCTGCTTCGGGATTTTGCTGAACAACTTCCATCCTTGTTAAAGGAGTAGATAAGTGAACGGATGGGTTTTATTCACTTCTCAATAAATGCTTCTACAATCCACTTGTCTTTCTCCAAGTATAAAAATCAGTATTTGATCCTTTGAGGTGAAGCTTTGGAAGAGCCTGAGCAGTGAGGCAGAACCAGCTGCACGGTGGTGGGTACCAGATGTGGGCACAGAGACAGCCTGGGCAGAAGCTGTGCCAAGGGGGCTCCCTGCTGACCTGTGTGTGTATGGCACTGGGGCAAAGCTCTGGAATAACACTGACCTTCTCCTCCTCTTGGTCTGTTTTAATTGGTGGTCCTAAGAGGCTCCTCACACCTGAGCTTTGGGTAGGGGTGCAGGGGCACTTGCACTGTTGCTCACTGACCAGGTGCTGACTGAGTCCTTTAGTGCTTAAAGTTCAGAGATGAAGGGAGCTGTAGGTGAAATCACATGTGGGTGAGGGGTGCAGATGGAAGGTCTGTGCCCTTTTGATATTCTTGACATGTTTGAGTACAGGGTCACCATGCACGTTGATCTCAATGACAGTACATGGTATTTATGCCCCAAAATTGCTGCATCTTCAGAACACTGGTCCTTTTACCCTTCCGGGATGTGTGCTCTTCTCAGGAATGCTTGCAGACTGACTTGTCAGGCACTAGTGGAAAGGAGAGGTGAAGAACTAAAAGCCCTTTCCTTGCAGCAGTTGATATTTATTCATTAACCCTGTCACAGGAAAGTGGGCTGCTTCGGATTGGGTGGACACAGAGACCAGTGAAGTGCAAACAGAGCCATTCCTGTGGCACTTTAGGGTTGCCAGCTGTTACCACAGCACATCCGTTCCCAAGGATCAAAAAGGTGGGGATGAGCAGGAGCAGCCTCAGCTGTTACACAACCAGGGCAACCAGGCCTCGTGCACAAGTGATCCCAGATGGGATTAGGGAGGAAGGCCCATGTATTGAGGAACAGCATCCCACAACAAGTGGAGCCCTGTGAGGTCTGTGATGCTCCTTGGCAGCTGTGGTGGGACAGGAGCTGCATGGACATGGTAATTTTGAATGCTCCTCAGAGTGTTGCTACTGGAGCCAGATCCAAAATTGTTGTTGAAATGGTACGGTTTTCCTTTTGGTGTTTGCTGGCACAGTTTCCATTGCTATTTACAAGCCGTTTCTTCTGGAATCGTCTGAGCAACGGGAACATTCATATGGTCCTTTTCCAAGGGGAGATTACTCAAATGATGGTGGAGAGACGTTGTCCTGGCCTGGCTGCCAAATGTTAGCCAAAGATATCTGTCTTGGCGTTCCTTAATCTGACAGTTCAGTTTGGTGGGTCAGAAGCCAAGGAATGACGTTTCCCCAGGGGGGATGCAAAGCCTCAGGCTGGAACTACATGGAAACCATGAACAGATTTTTCACACACACCCCCCCCACCCCTAAATTCTGAAAGTCAATATTCAACACTAGTCCAGCCCCTGAAGCGGTTCCACCAGGGCCAGTGCCTCTTGTTTGCCACTGCTTGTCTAAACAAGGCTGTTCCCTTTGAGCGGAGGTGTCGCCGCACATTCTCCAGCGTCCTACAAAGGGGGAAACATTTGGCTTTAGCACTTCCCTGCCACCCCTTGCTCCTGCTGCAGGAGTGGAATACAAACACCAGGGCTTTAGGGGTCCCGGGAGAGGCCGAGTGAAATTCCTTGCTTTGAAATGAACATTAATGCTCAGAAATTGACTCCTTTAAAGAGTGTAATGCTGAGAATAAAGAAACTCCACGTAAGTTCATGTTTTGATAGCTCAGCATTATCCATTAGGCTCTAGCATCTGGGATTCAGGGGACTGTGGAAGCAATGGTGATTTTGAGGGGTTTGAGGTTTTTGAGCACGTTTTAGCCCCAGCTTTGACTCGCATGATTTGCCTCTCCTGGCTTCAAGGAGAGTTGAATCGGTGCTTTGAAGGTGTTTTCTTAAGGGACCTTTCCACTGTGAAAGGGTAGCAGAGCAGCTTTGGCTACATAAATCAATCTGGAAGTGACTTATAAAGTGCTTAATTTGCCTTCTATTAAAGTTCCTTGTTGTCCTTCCAGTCCCTCCAACTTGCTGTTAAGCGATCTCTTAGGAAGCTGAGGATCGAAGTCCCTTTCTGTGCCGGAGAGGGAATGCACTTGACTGAAAAGGTTGAAAAAAGCGAGTCCAATGGACGTTGCCTGGAAAAACACATGAGGTTTTGATGGTGATTTGGTGAATTTAAAAGCTCTTTGTCATCCTGTGCCAGCCCAGGGGCTTTGAGTGAGGATAAAGGGCACAAGCAGGTGACATGGGCACCTGAGGGTCAGTCTCCTTTTCTGGTGGCATCCTGCAGCCCAGAAAGTATTTAGGAGGCCAAATGCCAGAGCCTTTCAATGATGCTGAAATCTTCAGGATCCAGCCCCTAAAGAGGGCCTCCTTCTGCCCAGGCTGGGCTCTGACACAACCAGGCTGGTTCTGGAGCGGCCACAGAACTGTTGTAGGTTGCTCCAGCTGCAGAGGAACCAAGGCACAGAAATTCCGCAGTCCTTCTGTCCCCCAGGGAAGGAGGAAGGGGGAGGGGAGGAGGGAGCAAGGTGAGGAAGGATTTCTTGGGCTGTCTCTTGAAATTGTGGTGTTTTGCTGACCTGACTGTCCGTTCAAAAGCATGTGGCACCATCCCTGCTGTGCAGGGGGTCTGTGGGGTTGGGAGGAGGATACAGCCCCTCTGCTCTGTCACCCTCTGTGTCTCACTGCCTGTGCCTCCCTGTGACGGTTGCCTGGCTTGCCCTCACCCCCCACGATGGTCTCACTGTGGTGACCCATCTTGGAGCCTCATCCTCCTCCTTCAAGGAAACCAGAGGAGAGCCTGAGGTCAAAGCCTGTCACCCAGCGCCTTCTGAGCTGGACATAAACACGCTTGCTTGTCCCCAAGGGTCCAAAAAAGCCACAGTGGGTGGCTCAGTGGGTGGAGGACGTTCCCAGTGCCAGCACGGCACCTCCCAGGCTGCATCACTGAAATGATTCCACCAGCATTAATGCTGGGATTATTTAACCACTGTCACTTCTGAGCCCTCTGTGACAGGCACGTTGCATGGGCAGAGCAGCCACAGGGCTTTGTGATGCATCCCGGCAGCTCCAGCTGGTTTGGTCTCTTCTGAGCTTCACCAAGCCAAAAAAACTTCTGTGGGATCTGCCTCCCACTCAGCCTTGGTGCAGGGACACATGTGGGGCTCAGAGATGGCTTTCCAGGCAGGAGATCCTGGAACAAAGCAAACCTTACTTCCAACTTTCTTAACCATATGGTTAAGTTTTGCTGCTGCCAGCAGTGATAAGCAAAACTGAGCTTCACCTGAGGCCATTGCAGCGTTTTGACCCTTCCCACTCAGGTTTGTCTGGTTAAAGGCTCATCTTTTATGGTTTAATTGGCATCACAGAAGCAAGCAGTTTGCTAGAAGGATTTTTAAAACATGCTTGGAAAGCAGCAAGTGTCATTGTCAGGAGCTGCTGAGCAAGCAGAGTTTAACAGAGTGGCACAACTGTTTTTCTTTCTATTCTCGGCCAAAAAAAGGTGGAATCACAAGGACTGGAGAGAGCCATTTGCTGAACCTGCATATCTATTTTTACTCCCCTGCTCCATAATGTTCCTAGAATAATTTTTTTAGTGCAC
Organism: Cephalopterus ornatus; assembly: GCA_013396775.1. Taxonomy (NCBI): domain Eukaryota; kingdom Metazoa; phylum Chordata; class Aves; order Passeriformes; family Cotingidae; genus Cephalopterus; species Cephalopterus ornatus. The sequence continues at coordinate 386,577 of VZRE01002010.1, forward strand.
AGCAGGGTAGGAAAAAACTCGTGCTGATGGCATCTCTGCTATCCCCATTGTGCTGGGAGGAAAGAGGCAGCTGCTTTGCTGACCTGTCGCTTCCATGAACTCGCATTCCAGGTACAGAGGCCATTTGCTCATCGGGGTTTGTTTGACGAAATGGCCACCAGGTCTTATATATATAGGTCCTGCCTGTCCTGCCAAGTTCTCTCAAATGCTTGTAAGTTGAATGAAGTTGGAGGGGGTGGGAGAGGATTAGCTTGAAAAATAGAGCCGCTAATCTGCCGGTGCCTCTGGGAGAGCCTGCGGGATGCCCTGTCACCCCTGGGACTTCGAGCATCCGTGGGCATCCCGCTGGGAGAGGGAAGCAGGTGGTGCTCCCACATGGCCTGGGGCTCTGGGCTGCTCCACAGGGGCTGTGGCCACTGCCAGGGTGCCACTGGATTGAGTGATGGGGGAAGCTTGGGAGGAATATTTATAGCCTGTCTCAGCGCCGGGTCTGCGGGTAATCGCCATCCCGGGGATGTGAAGGGCACAAGTGTTCAGAGCAGCTCCCCAAGGACAGCAGGATGTAGGGATTGGGAACACTAATGTCCTGACAGTGAGGGCAAGGGGTCTGCAGTGTGGTCTCTCACCAAGAAGAGCCCTCTGTCAATGAGTTTAGAGCAGAGCAGGAGAAAACACCTGCGGCTGGGGGCAGCTCATCCCAACAGGGTCTGGATTTGATGTTAGTTCCTGTGTCTGCCTTGTCTTAATAATTATTTTTTCTTTATGAAAACATTTAGGGTAAAAACATTTGTCATCTTTCCTTGAACAGAACAGATTATCTCCTTCAGACTTCAAGCAGTATCTGCTTGACACTGATGAAGTTTTGGTTGTTTTTTTTTTTTTTTTTAATTGGTCTGTGCCAAAATCTGACTCTGGAGTCCCAGGGTAAGCAGCAGAACTGTGCGGGGTTGTTGCCAATTTTGACCACTGCAATATGAACTAAAGAATTAGCAATGCCTGAGCATCGTATAAAGGCTGTAGGACTCTTGGGTCATGCTAGCAGCCAGAATTTCTTCTTTTAAAAGAAAAAATCCTTTTACTTCTTGTGATTGTAAAGCAGATCTGGGACATACAAGAGCACAGCCAAGGCATGCTCAATGCACTGTTGTGAAAAACCTCGTGGTGCTCAGCTCCAGCTCAGGAGCAGAGCTTGGGGCTGGATCAAGGTTTTGGATACTTGGATTTGGTGAGGTCTTTCAGCTCCCTTTACAAATGAGCTTTTGAACAATGAGTCAGTGATGGCAAGAGAGGCAGGTGGCCTCAGTCCACCGTGCAGGGTTGGGAATTACAGCAGGTGCTTCCATAAGGAAGGGAGTGAGCTCCTGGGCAGAGCTAAACGCACCCTCCTGCTGCTTGTAGGGAGCTCTGTGTGTGTGTGTGTGTGTGTATGTCTCCTCTGGCAGAGGAAAGATACCAAGGCTGCTTCCCCATGGTGATGCCAGGGGATTTGGGAGAGTTGTTTTTGGGTTTAGGGTAAATGAACAGCAGATGACTTTCCAGAGGCTGATCCCACAGCACATGTGCCCTCGGCAGCCACCGCCTGCCAGCCGGGAGGTTTCATTCCTCGAGCTTGACTTTGCTGCACGGGGATTATTTGACTTTCCAGTGATACATGCCTCATTTGCTTTGTTTTTTGGCCAGCTCTGCTGGCAACTCTTGTTTCCTCCCAGGGGTATCGGTACAGGAGACATTTCGCTGACAGAATCCCCGTCAGTCCCTGTGCACGGACATGGGCCAGGCACCTGTCTGCCCCAAGATTCCCCCTGTGCACACACATCCAGGAGCTGTGGCTTTGTTCCTCAGGGAAGTCTGCCTTTGATTTCAGCTCAAATTCCTCCCTTCCTCCTCCTCAGGCTGCCAGGCCCAGCACCGAGACCGGCCGGGTCTGGAAGGCTTGGGCAGATACGTCTGAGCTGTCAAAATCAGTGAGAAATATCAATGAGTCCCGTTGCCTTTGCTGCTTTCTGCAGTGAAACTTATTGATATTTGTGTGCACCAAAGGGACACCCTGCAACGGAGACATAGCACCTGCTGAAGGGGGCACACAGTTCTCTTGAGTTTGGCCATGGTCAGTCTCCATCCCCAAAGAGGCAGGTTGCCACACTGTGGACATACCTTGCTCTTCTCCAACCTGCTGGTAGCACAGCCTTTACATGAACTCTGATATTGTTAAAAGTGTGGGTAAACATTTTTTTTTTTAAGTAAACTTTTTTTTTTTAAGCCTCCTCTCTTAGCCAGCTTCCTGCTGTGTTTTCGGAATTATTTCACTGTGCAGTTTTCCTGTTGATCCAAGCTCATCAATGAGACCTTGGTAATATCAGTTTGGTGGTAAGGAGAGTCCTCTGCCATTTTGCTTGCACCCAAGAATTCAGGGAAACGTTACCCAGAGCTTTCTGAAAGGTCTGGCTTCTTGCCAAGACTCGCATCAAAACATTTCACACTCAGAAGCAAAATTTTCTCAAATATCCCAGGGAACTGAAATCCATGGGAGACGATTGGAAGTTTATCTTGAACCAGTGTATTATCAGTCAGATATTGCTGCTCCTGCAATGTCAAGAGTAGCTGGTACTGTTGCTGGGACAGTAAGATCAGGGTGTCCTTGATATGCTTTGCTCAGAATTCCTTAGATGTCTGCACTGGTGTCTGTGTCATAAATTATTTTGAGGGATTCCCAGTAAATTTCACAAAAGTTGCCACTTCATTAGTTGAAATACAGCTAAATAACAAGCATTCACAAGGTTGCCTCAGGTAAAAACCACTGCTGCAGTTGGCCTTTCTAAGGCAATACATCTGCAAGAAACACCTGGGGTTGCATTTCACTTTTAATGGATTTTTTTCTATCAACCAGTATTGTGAGGCCAAAAGCACCAACTGTGTCTGCTCACAGCGCCAGTGAGTCTTGCTGGGAAATGGGATTTCAAGGATGACTTTGAGGCACATTTCAGCCTGTAGTAGCTGTAACTAAGATTGTTCTCTAACCATTCTATCCTGATGTGGCTCATGCAGAGCACAGCTCGTATCTTGGAATTGTTTGGGTTGGAAGGGGAATTAAAGATCACCTTGTTCCAACCTCCTGCCATGGGCAGGGACACCTTCCACTAAACCAGGTTGCTCCAAGCCCCATCCAACATGGCCTGGAACACTCCCAGGGATGTGGCATCCACAGCTTCTCTTGGCAACCTGTGGCAGTGTCTCACCACCCTCACAGGGAAGAGTTTCTTCCCAATATCTATTCTAAATCTTTTATTTTAAAACCATTCCCCCTTGTCCTATCACCATCTGCCCATGTAAAAAGTTGCTCTGCTGTATCATCTCAGCTTGGCCAATTCTGCCTCTTGGCCTCCCATGGGAGGTTGGGCACCAAAACCCTTGGAAACCCCCACACCTACATCCCTTTGTACGTCCAGGATGGAGTATGTCTGTGCCTGTACAGTTCCATTGATAGCACAGGAGTGAGAGTAGGTCTCCCTCTCACAGGGTCCCTTTGCTGGAAGGAGGGTCTGCTTCTGAGAGGTAGCAACCTTCAGAGCACTGAGAAGAGATCACCCTCCTTCAAGGTCCTCCTGCATGGAGGATGGGGAGCACTCACCACTCAGAAATACTGCAAATGCTGCTGAATGCTGCCAGCGCTTTGGTGGGGTGGTTCTGTCACAGCTTCGATAGAGCCAGTAGCTTTGGCTGAAAAGTGCAAGCCTGTGACTCTGTGTCTCCTGGTTCAAACATCACTCTCTGAACTGTCCACCCAGAAAAAATCTGGTTTGTTCCTTGGTGCTCTTGCTCTGCCCAGCTGTGAGCAGCAGCACATCCCGCGTACGCTGCTGGGGCAAGAAGGCTGAGGCTTGCATTTACTCCAGGTCAGGGACATTTACCATGTAACCTCGATGGGGAAATAGCTCCTCTGCAATCACCGAATCTGCTAATACACGAGGCCCTTGTACATAGGTGGTGTGGTGAGGTTGGTGCCCTGTGACTGGCTTGTTTCAGCGCAATAAAAATATATTGGGGTCTTAAGATGTTGACCAATGGGTTTGGGAAAGAGATGATTGATTCCCACAGCTGAGAAACAGGGATTGTAATATGTTTTGCCAGAGGAGAGCAGTTTGACGGATGAGTTCATTTAAGGATTATGCTATAGATAGAGCTGTTGACAGAATGAATTTGTTTTTATTTTTCATCAGTAGGTATAACACAAAGCAGAACTAATTGAAAGTAGTTTCCTTGTGGCATCTGGCTGTGTTTCTTGCTTTAAGTCTTTCACACGCTGTAAAATTACACCAAGGGCTTTTCTTCGCTTCCATTTAGTCTCCCAAGTTTTCCATCATTGCGTTGCGCGTGGGTTCCCAGTGTGTCAGAAGTTGCAGACTACACAATGAATGGAGCTGGGCCATTGTTCCTTCTTATTGCACAAATGTTCTGGTGTGCATCACAAATCCATGCTGGGGTGTCCTTACGTCAGGGCTGGTGGCAAAGCTGAAACAGGAATGCGCTTACAGATATCTTTGATGGCGTTTTAAACCGTGACCTGAGCTAAATACCATCCCTATGTGGAGTGATCTTGTTCTGTGTAAGGCCCAGGCCTGGAAGGTGATTATGTTTACCCAAGGAGGTGTTCTGAGGTTGAAGGAAGGTGTTGAGTAAAGTTCTGGAAACAGCTTTTCCAAGCAGCCAAATAGAATAAATCCCAGAGTTTCTTCGGGGGTTTGGCTCACTGCGTTCATTGCTCTCCTGGTCAGACTGCTATCGCCTGCTGGCTTGGGCTGGGTGATGGGAGCAGGGGCTCAGCTCCCCAAGCACTTCTCTCTGCTGTTTGTGGGTTCTCTGTGCTGAGATCATGCAGACTGTCAGGGTAAAAGACTGGGCTCTGCGGTTCAAACCCATCCTACAAGTTTGATATGTGGGTTTTGGCTTTGGGTATTTTTTTCTCTCTTTCTTTTCCAGTTGTGGTCAAATAAGAGTTTTCCAGAACTGTCTCACACAGAGCCAAACATCAGGAATGCAGCAAGCACAGCCAAACCGATGGACTCGAAATCTCAAGGGAGAAAATACCCCCAGGTCTCTGCCACCGAGTCCAATACCTGAGGAGAAGAGCCCATGTGATTTCAGGATTACATTGCAGGCTGAATTCTAGCCTCCACTTGGCCTCAGACCTGAACTTTAAGCACCAGCCAAAACATAATCTGAATCTGAGCACTGGCTATTGGTCTGTCTCATCTCCTGCTCCTCATATGTGCAGTCATTCAACAGAAGCTGAAATGTGTTTTCCCTGCCAAGGGCCGTTGGTTTCCAAACAACTACATCACCGTGGTGAGTGATGGAGTTTCCATCAACTGCTGTAGGCCAAATGCAGTCATCTGAATTCAGGTCTTGGCAGGTATAGAACTTGGAGTTGTCAATGATTTTTATATGAAATGGTACCTAATTACGATTTCTCATCCTGTGCTTTAGTTCCGTGAAAGCAGATGAATGGGAGCTTTTTGTCTCTTAGCTGGTGATATTTTCTGTTCTTTAATTGACCTTTGAAATAATTTAGTCTGGGCTTGGATCTGGGTTAAATATAGCTGGTTATTTTCACTCTGAGTATGTAATACATGAAAGAACCTAGGTATCCTTTGAATGTGTTTTGACAAGTGCCCTGTCTGTGTTCAGGTATGTATTTATAAATATTTGCGCTGTGTGTATTAAAGTGACACTTCCAAAAGCAAGTACTTTCTCTCCTGTAGCAAAATATTTGTCCAAAGCATAGTGTTAGGTTTCCAAAAAATGGGCAGTTCAAAGAGAGTAAGACACTTGGAAAGAAGCGAGGAAGGAGGGGACGTGGACTGAGCCATCAGTAGTTATGAAGTGCCATTATCCACTTTATCCCATAAAACCAGGACTAGATGGTGCCTGAAGCACTTGCCAGACAGCAAGGTTAAAGGAAGCAAAAGGAACTATCATAAAATCATAGAATATTATGAGTTGGAAGGGACCCACAAGGATCATCAAGTCCAGCTCCTGGCCCTGCACAAGACCATCTCCAAGAATCCCACCATGTGCCTGAGAGCGTTGTCCAAACACTTCTTCAACTCAGACAGCTTTGGTGCTGTGACCACTTCCCTGGGGAGCCTATTCCAGCACCCAGCCACTCTCTGGTGAAGAACCTTTTCCTAACATCCAACCTAAACCATCCCTGACACAACTTCAGGCCATTCCCTCAGGTCCTGACCCTGGTCACCAAGGAGAAGAGATCAGTGTCTGCCCCTCCCCTCTATTTTCAACCAGGCTTCACGGCACTGCAGAACACCTCACTAGTGGTGTTGTGGGGACTGAAGCTTTCTGAGGATAGGATTAACCAAACTGATGGAAAACAGCACAAACAGTGCCTGTTTTCTGCAGAAGCCGTATGGATACAGCATCTGTCTTCAGAAGACCCTAAACTACTGTGGGCTGGAAGCTGGCTGGGTGTGGGACAACTGCTCTTACCTTTCTGATACTTGTTTCCAAAGCATTTATTACTGACTACTGTCAGAGGTGAGATGTTGAGCTTCTGTTCCTATTAAAGATGATCATTCTTACCTTCTCAATTTATTTGACAAACCCATGAAGTCTAAGGAGCTACTGCCTGCAAAACAGAAGCAAGATCCCATCAGCTTTTTTGCCTTTGCCTAAGGCTGATTTCAGTTCAAAAAAGGAACAGCCAAAAAAAAAAAAAAGAATAAATTCAAATTATTTGTCAGCATTTCCTCTGTGTTTTCCAAACACAAAGTCCCTCTCTCTTGACCTTCTCTTGACCTTCTTGTCCTGCCAGCAGAGACACCTCATGTGAGCTGTGATCCCCCCCTTCTTTCCATACTCCAGAGATGGGAAATATTTAACTGATTTATTTTTTTCCCCACTTTTTTCATCACTTCTCATCTCGTGTTTGATACAGGAACAAGGTCCCGTCTTTGCTTGTTTGAGGCCCAAAGCTGCAGCCTCCCTGAGGAACTGGCTCTGGTTCATCATCACCCTGCTGTTTATGTAGCCATTTACACCCAGATTCCTACTCATTTGCAATGTGCAGGTGTCTAAGGTAAGTGTAAATGAGTGTCTGGAGTAGACCACCATCATGTCTGCTCTGCTTCCTACTGCCTGTTCTTCTCCAGAATGAAAGACCTGTCAGGCACTGCTCCAGGGGACATCAACTGCTCTCCCCTTTTCCCTTTCCGTTGGAGTGGGACAGTGCAAAAAGATCAACCCAAGCCCAGAAAGTGTGGCTGAAGCAGTGGGAGTGAAGATGGGAGCACCACATGCGTTTTGGGGACCGAAAAGGTAAAAATGACCCATTCTCAGAGAGTATCACAGAACCACAGAATATGCTGAGTTGGAAGGGACCCACAAGGATCACCGAGTCCAACCAAAACAACCTCTGGCCCTCTCTCCTGACAGCCTGTGATCTGAGTCATCAAATTCCCTTCTCCTGTAACTGCTGCTGCCACTTTTCAGGGGGTGGAAAGCCCCACTAGCTCAGACCTACCAGTGCCACTTGGCAGCTGTGGTGATTTACAGCAGAAAAGACTCATCGTCTGCAACCTGTCAAGGCAGGATCTCCGACTTCATTTGAAACACTCCTGCTCTTTCAGATGATTTACTGCTCAAGCACAAGGTGGTCATTTTATCTCTCTTCTCTTCCCCCTTTGCCCACGACAGACTGGATCCCACTCACAATCCCCTTCCAGACCTTCGGTGCCGAGTGAGTGGGATAAAAGCCGCTCCATTTCACGCGAGCCCTCCCGAGCCGTTCTGCTGGAAGACGACTACGTAGCCAATTGCCGTGTCCATTTTGCTGGCACCTCCGGCATTTTATGCGGTGTCTGAACCCCAGCAGGCACCTCACGCCTGCTAATGGCTTCACAGGCCAGCCAATCAACTGGTTATTTACGGCAGGCACGTCTCAAAACCGTCGGGTCAAGTTTTCCTACCCTGACGTATTTTGTTCAGAGGAACACATAAATCCTCTTCTGCCATTTGCAGCTTAAACCCTCCTGAGTGTGAAGCCAGTGGGTTAAAGTTTCCAGCAATAGTATCAAACTGTATTTTAAAGGGTTGTTCTCCTGACTCTTTAGGGGCCTGGGCACTTTGTCTGAGTCATGAATCAGTTCACACTGCAGGATTTATAGGCATTAAACTCTCTCTTTGGTGTCCTTTAGCTCTGGAGTTGGAAGTCGTAACCAAGGAAATTGAGACCTTTCCACTGTTCCAGTGTTTTTGTGTTTAAGGTGCTCCTCTGGAAAGTCACGGTGACATCTTCATTAGGTGCTCTGAAGTGAGATACTAGAAGGAGTACAGAATTCCTGCATTTGCAGAGTCTGATCCTGCTGCTCCAAAATTCGTAAGCTCACGAACAGGAGGATGAAGCATTTGTGTCAAGTGAACTCTGGATTTCCTTATCAAGCCTCTAAGGACCATAGCACTCCCATTACTTGGAGCTGTGTAAATCTCAGTGCTAGAGCAATATGAGACAAAGTTAACCAGAAGATTTCCCAGTCTTTAAAACTTCCCAGTCTTGAGGAGTTAAACACCAAAAGCACAACTACCTATAGCAGCAGCTACTGTGCATGGAGGGCACCTCAGTCAGAAAGCACGGGGTAATTCCTGGGCACACTCTTTATAGGTGGATGAAACAGTATCACAGTCAACTTTCTGTTCAGCCTTTATCAGTATTTTTTCAACATATCTGCATGTTTAGAAGTGAAAAATGGCTATTGTGAAGCGAAGTAAGGAAATTAAAATAAACTCAGTTTCTGAAGCCATGGACACTGTGCTGTGTTTCAGTGATTTGAAAAATAAATTGCTTGCAAATGTAAATTAACAGTTAATGACACAAAGTGGAATTTTTGTCTGGTCTCATGTCAGAAAATAAGCCTTTTCCTTGTCAGGATATAAGAAACCTTGGAACTGATAACATACTGCAAACACACCTTCGGCTTTCAACATTTCTAGAATTTGGAAAATACTGTCTTACAGATCAAACGTATTCAAATGGCCTTGCCCACAACACTTAATATTAAATCTAATTCAACAAATTTGGACTGCTCCACAAAATTTCATGTAGATAAAACAAGGGATGCTTCTCTGACTGTCTGTTGCTGGGAGCCTGTGCAGGACACTATGGGATTCATCATCTTCATTTTCCCAGAGCTCTCAGAAGAATCGACTGGAGCTGCTGAACACTGATGTAAAGTTGTATAGGTAAGGGCAAACGTGACAATGAATCCAGCCCTGAACTTAACGTTTGTTTCTTCAGCCTTCCATGGGAAAAAACTCAATACCTTGAACTTTCAAGGCAGAGCACCTTGAACTTTCTCAGTGCTACAGCCCATGCAAGGTGGCCTCTCTTGCTCTCAGACCTCACTGACTTTTCCAGCCCTTCCCGACTCTCCACATACCGGTTTATGGACCTTGCTGCCCGAAGGAATAAGTTCAAGTCTTGACACTGAGTCTTCTAGTCCACATGGGACTATTTGGGTGACAATAGCACGTGAGAACAAGTGTAAGGCCCCCAGGGAGTGTCACGCCCACCCTCTGCATGGAGCCTGATCTGGAAAGGACCATCGACTCCAGTTTTTCTCCGGAGGAGAGGAGGAGGACTGACTTGTGGGAGCTAGCCTGAAATGGACTGAAATTGTGGGGACTTCCAGGTGCCACAGGATGGATGGTCTTACATGTGTTCATTTAGGTCCATGTTCTGGAAATGATGAAGGCCCATGTCCTTCTTGTCATTGATGGTGACTTCTGCTGACAAGAGCAATAATTTCCATCCAAGATGACTCACTATTTGCAATGTTTTGTGGCATTTCTCTGTTAACAAATGGAGACCACTTAAGCACAGCAAATTTTTAAGTCATGGGCATTTGTGAGCACAAACAGAAACTAATGAGAAGATATAAACACCAAAGTGTTAACCCTTGAGTGACCTCTGAAACAGCTGCACAGGGAACGTGGGGCTTAAAAAAAATTCTTTTTGTGGCACTTCAGTGGGTGATTTGGTGAGTGTTTCCAAAGGTGAACAGGTCCTTGTCAGAAGGTGGCACTGCACAATGCATGCAAATGTGAGTCTCTGATGAAAGGCAAGGCAAGCACCTGGAGAGGCTCTGGAAAACGGAGGTTCCTTGGCTGTGCTGTCGTGTTATCAGCTCCACAGCCGAGTGGGGAACAGGCACTGTGTGTGGTGGAAGTTTTTAAAATGATTTTCATCAACATGATTAAATACTTATTACATGAGTCAGCCATACGGGCTTCATTAAACCAGTGAACTCAGAGGAGCCTCCTCATCTGTTTATGAAATCCATCTGGAATTACGGATGGCTCAGGAGAAGGAGGATGAATGCAGCTCAGTGTGACAGAAGCCCATTCCCCTCCCAGGAGCCTGCCTGCACTAACACACACTGCACTCCTCGCCCCGCACTCAGGGAAAAAGGCTTTTATTTTTCTTTCTCTACATTCCTGGGCAAAGAACCAAGGCCTGCCATGACTTTGACGGTGAGACTTTAAATATACCCTGTCGGGATGTGACACAAGCACCTTTTTCTGGTGGCAGGATATAACACAGCTTTGGAAAAAAAAAAAAATAGACGCAAGCCTTTGCACTGGAGGGATGTGTACCTTGAAAGGAAAGGCTTAATGAACTTTAACCAGCCTTCCAAGACCTTTATTAGCTGCCCCTTTATCAAATTAAATTCACACTGTGCTAGGCAGCTTAAGTACTGCAAGTTGATGTCATGTGCTAAGTGCCAAAGTAGGCTTTAATTGGCTGTTTAAATGAGAAAAGGGGTCCTGCTGTGCTGCACATGCACGTACACACACACACACACACACACACACACAGCCAGGGGGGCCGGCGGGACAGAGCCTGGCTTGGGCTATCCCCCTGTGGAAATACCAAAACAAGGGACCAGTTTTCTCTTGAACCAACTGGAAAGGTTTTGCTCTCTGTCGCATCGAGCCCCTTCTCTACCACCAGGCCAAATCACTGAAGGAAAAGTCGCATGAAGGTCCCTAAGCTCTGTCCCCAGGGTTGTAGGTGACACGAGGTGTCTTGTCTGTGGCTGATGTGCTTCAAGGTAAGTTGGGATGAGATGTTCCTTCCAGAAGTGTCGCCCTGTGGAGTCACGCAGAGCTGGCTCTTGGTGAGCATCATTCCCAAGGAGTGCCTGCCCATTAACCTGGCAAGGTTTTAATAAAGATTTCTGTGTTGGTCACAGCTCGGTTTCATCGATCACGAATTTGTCACAGATGTCAACAGGAGTAGCCAGAGCAGTGAAGGGCAGAGGGAGATGAGCAGGTCACCTGTCCTGCAGAAGGATTTTGATCTTAAAAATACATTGTGGGGGCAGCAGTGGCAGCTGTGGAGTTAAGATTACAGACAGCTCTGCCTCTGAAATGTGGGGTCCTTTACCTTCCCAATGGGAATCTCTGGCCTCCCAGGAGGAGCAGTTAGTCACACATGGGGAAATCCTGCTGGGATTGCTTGCGTGGGATTGTCCAAGGGAACCACTTGCATGACTAACAGCTCTACCCCCTTTGTGAGAGGAATGAAAAATGAAGTGGTGGTGGCGTTTCGTACTCCTGTGGCCCAGACAGAACAAGGGTGAAAGTGCTGCTGGAACTTGCTAAATTTGAACAGTTGTTTTCTGTTAACACATGGCCTTAAAAAATGTGATTTGAGAAGCTTGTTAGAGAGTTAGTGTTAACATCTAGTCCAAGTGCAATTGGGCCCATCTGGGCGACAAGCCTCCTGAACATCATGCTTTCCCCATCCAGCTGCATCCTTCTGTCCCACTCATCTTCCTCACATCCCAGTGCTGATGCTCAGCCTTTGGTTTGATCTGCCATGGTGGCCAGCTGCAGTGCTGCCTGGAAACATGCTCCCCACTCGTCTGGACCCATGGGGCTGAGCAGCAATGGCAGTGAGCTCTCAGCTTGCTTTCCACAAGAACCAGGATTGGGAAGCAATGGCATTTTAGCCCTCTTGGCTGTCGCTCTGCTGCTCTGCTGGGCAGAGATGCTGGTGGTGCCTGGGGGGCTTTGCAGCAGCATCATGGACTACAAAGCTTTCTCTTCCTCCTTTGTTCAGCATGCAGAAAGCAATTTTCCGATGATGTGGCAGATCTGTTCTTCTCTCTTTCTCTCCCTCTTCTCCTTCCCCTGAGCTGGAAAGTGAATTCCAGCTATTTTCTGGTTTCCTCCCAGCCCCTCTCACGTCCCGCTCCCCGAGTCTACCTTCTCCCTGTCTCTTTCCTAGCCGCTTCCCCCATTAAGCTGGACACTTTGGGGAACTCCTGTCTCCTCTCTGCAACTTGGAGCTGATTTTATCTGTCCCCCGGGGATGGATTTCATGAGCCAGCAGCCAGCGGAGGTGCAGAGGCTTCCGGCACTTGCACTAACCTGCATTCCAGCATTAAAGATAATGGATACAATGGAAAATCAATGGAGAATATGTAACTTTATCCCATTCATAGCTTCATATTGCATTACACCATGGCCTTCAGATACATAAAAGTGATATATGGCTGAACTTGGCAGGAGAAAAGAACACAGGAAACAAATATCTTTGGTAAGAATCACAGTCTAGGTATAACCTATATAAAAAATAGGCCTAAATATCTTTTGTTTTTCAATAAATTTTGCTTTATTATTATTTTCCAGTAATATGCCAGAGTGTAAAAAATAAATCAAGGCTTTGTGCATATTACAGATTTCCCCTGAGTGAGGTAAGAGAGAGAAAGAAAGCGACTGCTTGACTTTCCAACCTCAGCCACATGCCAAATCTGTCAGAAATACTGCTTTTTTATATTATATCAGTGGAGGAAATTATTGCTGCTGTTATCTGCCCTTTGGTCAGGAGCATATTCTGCACCTTGGCTAATACGCCTTTGTGGCACAGCCACCTGCACTTTTTTGAGGAGTTCATCTAATTACAGGGTAGATGAGTCAGGCTGCATTTCCTATGGGCTGTCTTCAAATATAGGAAGTTATTAATACCGATTAGCTGAGAAAGTCCAGGTCTTCTCCACGACGTTTCCTGGCTAATATTAGACACACCTTCTGTACTTTAAGGTGTGATGGCTGATAAGAACCAGTAGTAGGGCAGCCGGGGGTTTACAGCGGTAGGTGCAGCGTGGGACAAACTGTCCCAAGAGGGTTTTTTTCTTACACCTTTGAATGAATTCAAGAAGACAGGCTTGGGATGGGAAAATAAAAGCAGCAGGCACAGCCTGGGATGACCCAGTCCCTTAGGAAATGATGAGGGAGCGGCGTGGTGCTGCCTTATCTTGGTGCCTGGCAGCAGAAGAGAGTTATTGGGAAATTTTCCCTTCAGTAGAAAGAAATATCTCCCCAAAGGACAGCTCAGTGTGCCTAGGAGATGTTGTTGTAAGCCTTAAACTCCTCATTTTGGAAGAAGATTAAAAGAAACTTGGCTATTTAATGAGAATTAAGCCGCTGTAGCCAAGATCCAACAATGGGCACAACAGAGACCTAGTGGGGTGGGGGTCCCTGCAGATGCCTGGGATAAGCAAGATTTGGAGACAGAGGAGGGCATAATAAACGGCCTCACTGAATAAAATGAGGCTGCAAGGTCTATTTTCAGGTCTTCCATCAATCTGCAAATACCTGCTGGGCTGTTTGTTGGCCCCTCTTTCACCCTTTTCCTGTCTCCTCTGTGCAGACTCCGGGGCCAGGGGCTGTTGGTAGAGTCCCAGCTTCACACTGGGATTGTGGGGGCTCCTCAGGACTCCCATGTTAACCCAAGCTATGCGACTTGTCATCATTCCATGTGCAGAGGTGGAAGGGGGAATGTCCTATGGCACAGGGGATGGAGGGACGGGACCATGGTGGTGATGGGAAGCTCAGCTCGTGTCTGCCCCTTGGATGGGGAGTGTAGGGGTGCCCATCTGCCTGAGCAGTGACTGTGGCTCAGGGACACCTAGTCTAGCTCTGGTGAAGCAGCAAAAGGGTGGAAATACCAAGGCAGCACAGCTGGCCACACTGACAACGGGGACTTCACTGGTGTCTCGTGAAAGATTTCCAGAGGATAAACCAGAAGGCAGAAAGAGGGACAGGACAGATGGACAGCGTTCTGGAGATTTATGCAAGTCATGCAAAGGGGAATACGGAACACAGCCAAAAAGTTCTTGAGATATAAGTGATTATACCTTACAAAATAGGTAAAATAATAAAGTCCCAGCAATCAGCATTGGGAGCAAGAAGGATGGAGATTAAATGCTTTAAACATTCACGAACCAAATCTTGTATCACAGACATCTTGCTGTTTTATCTCTTGATTTATTTCGCTTTTGCAAGCCACAGAAAAAATGGTACGTGATGGTTTTTCCTTTTCAGTTCCCACTAGTGAGTTTACAAGGCTTGCCAAATGTGAAGAACTTCACAGAAATCGAGAAGAAAAAGCTTCCTGGCTGGCTGGATTTTCCATTGCTTTCTCAGCTGTACCGTGGTGGCTGCTCTAATTTATTCTGCAACCAGAGGGGACAACTGGGCATGGGCACGTGGGATAGGAGGGAGTGGCTGGCACATAGCACCATAGCTGCTCTGGAATCTAAGGAGAATTGATTTTTGATTTGGGTTCTCCTCGCTCCCTGGGTAAAGGAGGAATGTCTTTGCTGAGGGTCATGGCATTGCATGGGCACAACCTGGTGAAAAGGGGAAAACCAGGCTGCAAAAAACTTTCCTCCCAAGGTCCCTCGGTTTTATGTTCTTAGTCAGAGAACATCATACCAACAGGAAATTATGCTTCCTTTCTCCCTCACTTTTCTGGGTTAAATTTAAACTCTTCCTGTGTAACACAGCTAGTGCAGGTAAAGTTATTTTACAGCATAAAGTTGGTGCTTCTCCAAATAATTAAACCAATGTTTATAACATTATGGCCTATAAAAGGAATAAATATTATCCTCATTTTACAGGTGTGAAAGTCTAGACAATTTGACCATGGTGTTGAAAGGAAATTGTGTTGAACTCGCAGCACTGGATTCGTGTAACTCATCCCACTTTTGACTGTAGATCAGAGTTCATACAGTCACGCTCTATAAATACCTGCCAGCAAGTATATGTGGGATATAAAAAAAACCCCTACCCTTGCCTCAAACTTTGATTCAGTCTAAATGTATCCTCCTCATACCTAGTTTTTCTGTATTTGGTCTAAAAGCTCATAAATTGAGTCACATGAAGAAACTTGGGGAAGATTGACTGAAATAGGGCTTCTGTTGTTGGAGGCTGCTGCTGCCCAGTCCTAACCTGTGTTTTGCATGTCTCAGTTGCAAATGAGATGGAAAATCAGAGCTGCTTTGGCCAGAAGCTTATCCTGGATTTGGATTTTCCTTCCCTCCCCCCTCCCCTTTTTTCTTTTTCTTTCCTCAAACAGTATCTTCAATTACTGCACTATTTTGCAACACAGAAAAGCAAGAATCAGGAGCTGGACTTCAATGATCCTTGTGAGTCTCTTCCAACTCTGGATATCCTGTGATTCTATGAAGATACTCCCATTTCTGATCACTGGAAGCAGGATGGATCTGATTTATAAAGCAAAATGACATGCACAGAAGTAGGCAAGAAAGGGGGAGGAAATCAGTGAGAAGCTACTTCTAGGGAATCATTAAAAACCAGAGGATAGGATTTCTTCCTTAGTGAATTGTTTTTACACAGTAACATTTTGGTCCTAAAGCAAATCCAGAGACCGTTGTGAGCTTATGACATACGACTCGTATTTTGAAAGTTTACAGCAGATTGCAACAGACTGAGATGACATTTAGGCAGCTGAAGCCACGTTCACTAAGTTATGTTTCATAGGGAAAAATATACTGCCTAGTGGGGATGTTGTGCTGTTGGGTGGCAGCATGCATTATTATTATTAGAGATGGCAAGGATCTTTGTGGCCTTTGTACTTGCAATAAGAAATTTTAAGCAATTTGGAGCTTATGGGCTGGGCACTTCTTTGTTTGCTTGCTTTTGTATCGCTTGGGTATCTGTATGTGCAAAAATAGAGCCTCTTTTATTGCAACATTTCAAAGAATTTTCCAGCTCGAATGAGCCAGTTTCCAAATCAAAAGGATAAACCCTGATGAAAAATTGGCTTCTAAATGTGAAATTGTTCATTGTCCACATTCTGTTGGCTTTTAAAGGAAAAAACCCCCTATTTCTATAATGAAGAGAACTCACATTTTAAGGGGTTTGTAGCCATTCTCTAGCAGATGGTAAAAAAATTGTGTCAAACCAAGGAGAGTGGTTTTTTCCACCACTTTTCCACCACTTCTGGTTTCCTTATTCTGCTTGCAGAATGCGACCAGAGACCCCCCAGTGAGCAGGATGGAAATGCTCAGAAATTAAAAATAACTTTGACTTCCAAACCTCTGCTCATCTTTGAGGAGCTGCCCAGGTCTTGTGTTACCGGTGACTTTGTGGGTGCGAGTGACACGTTATCGCTCCTTCTGGATGCAGAACCGTTACTCACGCACCGACGGCGCTTGTGGGCACATCCAGCTCCCACCTCCCAGCCCTGGCTGCCCGCGGCGGCTTTCCTGCTGCCACATCTGTATTTCCTGACTCCCTCTCACAGCCTGAGCCCAGCACTGAGGGCCTGGTCGCAGTGGGAAGGCCTGGAGAAGGGCTGTGCATCCCTGCAGATGTCACTGATGTAGGACCGTGTAACTCGTGGTCCTGCCTTAATAGGGGAAGGAGAGTTTTAGCCCCCGGGGAAGTGGTCTGGGACATTGCAGGGTGTCTGGAATCAGGTATGAAATGTCTGAGGCGCCAGCAGCCCCAGAGGGTGCCACACAGGCATGGCAGGAGTTAATCTGTGGGGTGTGAGGTATTTAAGACCCTTCTCTCCTCCCGAGGTCTTGTGTATCAGGACAGATTTCACTTTTCCAAATAAGGCTGCGAGTTTTCCAAAGCATTTCAAAGGCAGATAGTATCTCTGCAGGTTTGAACACTGATTCCTCCCAACTTGAGCCAGAGTGACTCAGATCTTGCAAAATGGAGCCAGGAAAACTGTTTAAGGGGTCTTAATTCTGAAGTGCTCATCTGCCTCTGCATTGATTTTATGGGTTTTTTGCAGTATGTAAAAGGCCATCTGTGGCAGGAATGGGGAGAGCCTCAGCACCCCACAGTGCTTCTACAGGGTTATATGTTCCTTGCCAGGTTTCCCAAAAAAAAAAAAGAGCAAAGTTGACAAGTTCAGGTAAGCAGTGCTTGGGTTGTGTCCCAAAGGAGGAAAAGACTTCAAAGATTTTCAAGCAAGTTGCTCCATGGGAAAAACTGACTCTAACCCAGAAAATCCTTGATTCTGTATGAACAGAGAGGCTGAAGTCCAGCCTCTTCACCTTTACAACATCTACTTCACCTTATTGCAGCCTTTCAGCATCTGAAGGGGCCCCACAAGAGAGCTGGAGAGGGACTTTAGACAAGGGCATGCAGTGACAGCATGAGGGGAAATGGCTTCAAACTGAAAGAGGGCAGGGTTAGATTGGATATTAGAAAGAAATTCATTACTGTGAGGGTGGTGAGGCCCTGGCACAGGTTGCCCAAAGAAGCTCTGGATGCCCCATCCCTGGGAACGTTCAAGGTCATGTTGGACAGGGCTTTGAGCAACGTGGGATAGTGGAAGGTGTCCCTGACCATGGCAGGGGGATGGAACTTTATGATCTTTAAAGTCCCTTCCAACCCAAACCATTCTAGGATTAATATAATGTTTTTTCTCCTTTCTGGGTTAAACAGCCTACATTTGGCTAAAGCTTATGTTGTATTTGCTTAACAGAGAACTGTTCCCTAAACCCACCCAAGGTCCATTCCTTCATCTGAGGAGATGACAAGATACAAACCAAGCCACCTCTGCCCTCCAGGGATTGGTCTAATGACAAAAGACCCCCACCTAAACGTGTGTGCAGAGCTGCTCATGTGGATTTTCTTGGCTTGCATGTCCAGTCCCTGCTTTCTCAGTATGGCTTTTTCTATGATGAAGCCCAGTAAAAACATTGCTTCATCTGCTCAGACATTTTACATTGTATAACAAAGCTGCATCGACATCTTTATAGTGGGTTTTGCTGGTTTTTTTTTCTTTCCACAAAACAAACTTAAACTTTGAATCAAAATTCAACCTTGTCTCAGATGATGCTGCTTTATGGGAATGCATGAAGCACTGTGGACGTTCCAGACAGTTTAATCTCACCTGTCTCTGCTACATTTTCTACTTTATGTTGAAGGAAATGTGGTGATTGCTGGTCCTCTCCTCCCCCTGACACAGCCAGATATACTTTTCCTGTTATGCCCTTTCCCCATGCATAAACTTGGCACGAGGAGTAGATGGAGGATGAGAGATTGCCCTGTACCCTGACTTCTCCACATAGACTACATCCATCTCTTCCAACAGTCCTCCTGCTGTCAGGACTGACCACCAGAAGGTGAGCGAAGAGGTTAGTTAATTTAGTCTAAAAATAGACTGATGTAATCTGCAAAAGCCTAAAAATGCAGTCTAAAAAAAGCCTGATCTCTTTTCTCATGTTCCTTGGTTTATACAGTGCTTGATGATGAAGATGATGATGACGCAGCAAATTAATTCCTGATTCTGCAATTGCTTTTGGGGAGCTGAAAGATTTCCTGCCTAAGGTGACAGAAGGGTCACAGAGGACAGTGAAGTCAGTCTTCTTGATGTGGGAGCCGGGCCAGCTAGAAAATTTGGCTAAACAAAGACATTTGTAGCACTTTTCAGTACCCATCAGTAACTTAGAGAAGTGTGAATGAGAGAGGGGTTTTTTTTCTTTCTCAAATAATGCAAAATTGCACTGGAAGGAGAAGGCTCCTCTTTCTGCTTAGCTCAACATTACAGTCTAAAAGGCTGACTAGGAAGGATGAATACAGGTGAGTTTGTAACCATGGACCTCAGCAGCCCAGCTTTGATGCTGCTGCAAGATTTACTGCCAGATGGAGGGGTAAAAAAAGAGCTGAATTATCTAGAACTTGTGCAAGACCTTGATATATAGCTTGGCTCCAGCCTCTAACCTCAGCTGGCCTGGGAAGAGTCAAAACCTGAAGTGGAGGGAAGGGAAAGGGTAAAAAAGTGGGGGAAACGTGTGCTCCTGGCACAGTGAGACCTTCCAGGATGAACTGACAATAGATCTACTTATAAATTCACAAGTGGGCCTTGGCATTCAGTATCAGCAAAAGAAAAAAAGCCACTCCAAATGGCTGTGGAAAGGTTTAACAGATCATGCTTGGTTTTTGCAGCCTGTCCATTAGAAGCAGCTGTGGCTTTTACAGAGAATATGCAAGTAGAGCAGTAGTAGTAGAGCAGTAGTACAAGTGTGTGAATATGCAAGTAGAGCACCAGCGCTGCTGAGAGGAGATACTTGGTGGATCAAGTATGGACTCCTGCTCATCTACTCAGCATTTCTGATAGACAGCAGGATATTATAAAAAAAGGAATGATTGGAAAACATGGCTTTCAGAGATTTGTGCGTGGCGGGGCAAAGAGCTGAAATAAAAACAAGTAAGTTCTCAAAAAAGCCCTTGGACTTGTGCTGGCACAGGGCAGCACCTCTAAATGGAGGAAAACAACAGTGTAAGGCAATTTCTGAAAAGGAATCAGGGTCTGTTTTCCAGATCTCAGAGAGGTACAAGTGTTAGAAGTGATCCAGATACTGGCAGAAAAAGGCTTATTGAGCAACCACTCCTCCGTTTACTAGGAACAGAAGGAGAGGCTTTATGGACTACTGAGAAAATGAATCAACTAAGCATAATTAAACCTGCAGCCGTAGAACATTTTGGATTGGCAGGGACCTTAAAGGTCATCTAGTTCCAACTCCCCAGCCACAGGCTGCGACACCTCGGATAAAAGTCAGTCAAGCCCTGACCTGCACCCAGTTCTTACTATGAAATGAGATGAAAGCACCACTTTCCAAGGGAATGCTGGAAAGTTAAATTCAATCATTTTTAAAGATGGCTATTACTTGCATGAAGAGATGGTTTTCAGAACACTGCAGGGGCTTTTCTTATTAGATCCAGAAAAGTAATGGTGGATACAAAAGGCAGGAAGGTAAGAGCTCTGCTCTTAGAGCAAGACAAGGCTTGTACTCATTTAAAGGGGTGGCTTTCAACTTGAAAATGCACCATCCACTACTAAGGAGGCTCTGTGTGGTACTTGTCATTTGTCCAGTGTGTTGTATCTTGCCAATATCCTGACACATGCCGAAGTCTTTGAAGGGGAACTCATAAACCGTTTATAAGTGGTTTGTGATAAGCTCAAGGCAACCCATCTGAACAAAAAGAAATGTGAGGAGCCCTGAAAAGAAATAATTTACCTTTCACACGTTGTGGGGGAGAACACCAGGGATGTGAGAGAGCTACTCAAGTCTAGGCATAACCACAGCATGGAAACAACTGGGTAAAAAATGCCCAAGAATAAAATTCAATTGGAAACAGGAAGGGGTTCTGCCCTGGGTATGTTTTTATAGGAGAAGTGAGAGTTTATGAAAGAGACAGCAAATTCCAAAGAAAGAACAAATATTCCTCAGGGACTCTGAAAAGACAGATGGAACAAAAATAAGCAGGAAGATTAAAACTCCCCCAGGAGGTTTGTACAGGAGAGAGCTCAGACCAAGCTTGTGGTATGAAAATATCATAACAAGAAGTAGTGGCTCCTGATTATGGTTGTGCCATTTGTAGCCTGTTCACGGTCCTTTTCTCTGCTTGGTGTGGACCCAGAAGGAGGAAGGAGAAGATGGGAAGAGCATGCTGTTCCCCTGGAAAACAGCCTCCCAAAGAGTGTGTGGTGTCACTGCTGTCTTCCTTTCTCCAGCTCCTTTATTTAGTGGCAGACAAAAAACCCCAGAGCAGAACATAGGGCAAATGGTTAAAAACCAGGTTATGAGGCTAGAGGGATATTGAGACATTCCCAGGACAGTTTTATTTCCTATATTAAAGAGCCTGATGCTATTTGATAGAGCAGACTGGGCAAGAACAGCGAGGGATAAAGCAAACATAAGGCACATCCTGAAAAAGAACAAAGAACAAAAGGTTTGGGGCAGCGTGGTGGTGAGCAAAGAAACAGCCTCCTGCTGTTTGATCTCATCATGTCCTGGCACATGGGGATCAGTTTGCATTTCCTAAAAATAAACAGAATGGCAGTGAAGTGGCATCTGACTACAGCTCAGCATATGTATCCTCCTCGTGGAAATACCCTGAAACCACCCGGGTTGAGGGAGGTGATGAGACACCCACTGGCACTTAGAGCTCTCCACATGTTTATTATAAAAAGAATTATATGCTACAGAATTGTCCTATAACTGCACCAAAAGCAAAGCCTATTTGCTTTCAGCTCCTCTTCAAAGAACTCAAAAAATCCATCTCCTCTTGTGTGCACAAGGTGCCCCTTACATCACAAAAAGGGTGCTAAAAAAATGGTTTGTTTTATGGTACAACAGTTTCCCAGTTGTAAAGCAGGAACATGAATTTCAGATATGCCTGGAATTCCTTTGGTTTCAATATTCCTGCTCTCTCCTTCTTTGAACAGTCGTGTCTTTTGATCCTTTTCTGTACCTCTTTGCTGCATTCCAGCTTTTGATACCAGAGGACAACATCTGTGTAAAAAAGTGAATTTTGGAGTAGTCTCGGAATACTTTGAATTTCTTTACCCTAAAATTCACAGAGGGTAATTCATGTCCTTAATCCATGCCTGGCTTAAGAGAATCTTCTGCAACCTGAATGAGAACTCCCCAGGAAGTATTTTTGCATCCCCACCCAGAACTTTGGCCCTGAGCATGTGAGGGAAGCCTCACACGGGATCAGCCTATATTGAGTCTTGACCAACATGTTCCCAGGGTGTGGGAAGGATCATACTTGTTTCTTGGAATAAACCCCAAGCATTGCACATGCAACATTAAGAAATGTGTGCTAAAACTTAAAGTTGATCACAGACCTGTATCTGATTTTAGAAACCAGTAGAGCATGAAGTATAAACCAGTTACCTTATTCCATAGCATATTCCTGAATGTCAAAGCACAGAATAGTGGTGTAGATTTTTTTATTTGTTCCCAGAAATCAGATTTTACTGATAATCCAATAGTCCAGCACTCATTAGTATAAATTACTGCTTCAGCTTGAAAAACCACTCCTGCTGTGACTCTCAAGGTTCATACATCTTAAGAATTGCACTTAAAGAGCTGTTAAAGAGCTGTAAACCTTAATGTAGCCACAATAGCCCTCAAGTCAGCGGTCTGGAGAAGAAGAATTGGAGTACATTTCAGGAGAGTTTGTCACTAACTAACTAAAACCCCAGAATATCTTAAAACATCAGAGGGCAGTTGTTCAGGAGGGTGTGACTCCCACTGGCTGCCTGGCCAGCCTCAGGAAAGAATGTGTATTTTGGTTTGGTTTTTAAAAGCCTACTTGGTTTAGCTGCCGAATGCTCTTCTAGTCTGCAAGGAAGTTCTCCGCTTACTTCAGAGCTGACATGGAGCAAGCTGCTAAAATGAACAGAGTTACACTTTTTTCCATGGCATCAGACTTTTTCCTCCTCTTTCAAAACAACCCTAAGCTGATAACTGTGGATTAAAATGTGGTCTCTGGATTTTTTTTGTTTCAGCATCCCAGAGCTGCTGCTGAGACGGGAGCAGGGTTGGATGCAAGGTTTTCCCATGGCTTTTCCTAGGTCAGTGCCTAAGGGCTCAGACCATCTGCACAGCACCTGCAGGCGAATTATTCAAGGTAATGAGCCTGAAGATCTCCACTTGCTGTCGGCTTCCTCCCTCATTCGTTTCAAATGCTGAGCTGTCACAGAGGGACTGACAAGCATTCTCCCTGAATGTGAGGGCCTCTTTTTTTTCTTCAGAACTGTGCTGGAGGATTTACTCACCCTTCAGCTTGTTGGTGTTTCCAAGATGGACAGAAGGCTTAGGAATGCCACCAGCAACTACAAACGATGTATCTCAGGTAACATCAAAGTGCAGATATTCTGAGCAGACCTTTGATTTCTGCTGTGTCCTGCAGGACAACCCCTAATTTTGATCTGTTCCCACCTGTGAGACCATTCACATTCCTGGGACATGAGCGCATTGAAAGGGAGGCAGAGGAAGCAGAGTGCTTTGTTGTATGGAGTCAGCGAAGATGGGGCACTGGTGGCCACGAGACCCTGGTGAGGTGTAGGGAAGTGTGGCAGAACATGCTCCCTGTGTCCCAAAGGTTTAATCCTTTGGAACAACCATCTCAGAGGGCTGCACACAGCAGCAGGATGCTAACCTCCCACGAAATAATGCGCTTTCTCATGCTGTAGGTTGAAATCCTGTGTCTTTCCTTCTGTCACATTGGCTTCCATTTGGACCCTCCCCTGAGCTCTGGCCTGGGGAAGCTCACACAGTCCCCCGGCTGTGTCAGGGGACAAGTTTTAATCCTTACATGTGCACTGTGTGACAAAACCTGAAACCAGGGGCATGCCCATGACCACTTGATCCAACCAAGGGGACGTGGCCCTCTCATGAGGCCTGGGCTGGCTCAGGGGATGCTTGGCCTGTGTGAGTCCACGTGATGGGGATTGTCCCTTGTTGTGAGCCCCGCTGTGAGCTGGGCCTTGTCACTCCAGAGGTGGTTGGCACAACAGGCCAACAGTTCTTAGGGATAACTGCTGGGAAGAATTGCTTCCCTGAGCTGCGAGGGAAGAAGCTGCACCCAGACACATCCTCTGACGTGTCCTGCAAGGAGGTGCTGGCTCAGGATGTCAGGGTCTTCACGCAGATGAGCTGGGAGATGCTTTGGGGTGTCATTTAGAAGCGGTTTGTCCATCAGTGTTTGGGAACATCGAATTTCCCCCTTTTTCTGGTTTTCCAACTTTTATCTAGCCACCCCTTTTGGAAGGGAAGGTATGCCTAAGTATTTTCCTGTAAGGAAGCAGAGCTCCAGGGTTTTTCTGCCATGGCACGATATGATGCTTTTTCTTTTTTTTGCAAGAAAAAGAAATCTTCAGAAACAAGCCCAAGCCACAGATTTCGGATCTGTGGATACGGATTTTTTTTTTCTAAATACCCTAAAATTGGGAAGTGCTTGCAGTTGGACTGTGTTCAGCTTTCTAAAATAACTGTGCCCAAAATCCAGACTCTGACCCCACCCTTCAGGCTCATGCCTCTTTCTTTAGCAAAACTGGAAATAGAAATTAAATCTCACTCTATCTGAAATTTTCAATTCGGAACACTCTTCATTTTTTAGTTTTGTTCTCTTAATAATTTGTGGCTGTTACAAAACAGGTCATTTGACCTCTCTTGCCCTCTCAGCCAGCAGCTTTCCAAGCCTTGTCCTTCAGGGGTTAAGGAAAGGAGGCCTGAGAGAAACTGCTACTAATTAACTGTGACAGCTGAAATCTTTGAAATTGCTATTGAACTTGGAACCTTGTGTGCTATTGTTCTTCGCTCCTCTGCTGGAGTCTTGCGTGATGGTGGTTTGGATGGAAACATTTTTGGGCAGGTCCTTGGAAAAACAATGGGAAAAAGCCCTTTTAAACAGCCCTGTGAAAGCCAGCAATGGCAATACTGACCAGAACTTACAGATTTCATTTCATGCATTTGGAATTGAAGGGGAGTTTCCCTCCAGGTTGATGGCAAAAGTCCACCTGTCTGTCAGCGCTCAGGGACGGGGGACCAAAATCTTTCCAGGCGTAAGGACTAACTGATGGTGCAGTACATCTATCCAGGTGTCTACTGTGGATTGAAAACAAATTTTGGCAAACGAACAGTGTCATTTTCAGCCTAGTTTTCAGCCTGCCAATCAATTGCTGCTTATAATTGTGAAAGCATCACTTATTACAAGGTGTCCTGAGACACTTCTCAAAGTATCAGAAGTACCTTGAGATACTTTCCCACCATTCTTTCTGGTACCTGTAGTGAGCACAAGAGGTCCACGAAAAGAACTCAGCCTGAGCATTGAAATTTTCTGCTGGATGGCTACCTGTAATTGTTCTGAAGATGGCACATTGAGAAAAAGTGAAGAGAAAACAAGTCAAAACTGTGTTTTCTCTGGTTCTTGGCCACTGGTCAGCAATACTGGTTTGGTTGTATATTTGTTCCCTAACTGCTTTGCCACATTATTTCAGCTTTGCTAAGGGACACAGATCGTGATCCCTCGACAGACACTCTCTTTGTCTTTGTGGAATATTTTTGAGCGAAGGGAACTTTTGGACTTGGCTCAATATTTTTCTTCTGGGCAATTATGGTTTCCCGGCCTTTCCAAAACAGAATACCATATCCATGCGTGTACTTGTGTCACCCGGCCCTTGTTTTAATCAAGATGATCCCCAGATTCATATGAATCCAAGCAGAAATGTGGGACAACAAGCTGCCCTCTAGCTTACATAGGATTTTTTTCTCTTACCACAGAGTAGGCTCTCAGGAACCAAGCAGGATGTACCTGCCAAGAGTGTTTTATGCTGCTGAAAACACTTCTTTTTGGGTAACCTCAAAATGCTCCTGTTGGGAACCTCGAAGTCTGCTGTGCTTTAGAGAAATTATCCCCAGACCTGCCTGGCTGCTGCACAGTGCCATATCCTGTTCCCTATGGATCAGAGCTCCAGTCTCCAGCTTAAATGCATGACCAGGTATGGGATAGATAGAAATGTCTTCCCTTCCTCAGTATTGAGTTTATTAGCCACTGCAAAAGCCACAGCTCAGCTACAGGGAGCTCTGGAGCCTCAACTGACCCTGGATGAACCTTGTCATAAAATAATAATAAAAATAATACAGGAATATGAATCCTGTAAATCACTGACCCCTTGTGAACATCAACTGGATCTCTTTTAACATTTTAAAGATTCATTTACTGCTGTCTTTATGGCCGGCTTGTATGTCATAATGGTATGACCAGGTCTTCAGCTGATATAAATCCCAGAGGTTCCACTAAAACTGTCATTTCAGTTTTGATTTACACTTGCCTGAGTGAGACAGTCCCTGTGCTATTTCAATTCAGATAAGGAGCTAGTGAAAGTTGTTATCAGAGCATATAACACTCTAAATTTTCTGACTTCAGAGTCGGATTAGAAAGTAGATCTTTGGAAGCCTCTTGAATTGGATTGACGCTGTTTGAATTTTAAATATCTTCTGATTTGCAACTGCGATTGCACTTGCAAATTTATCAGGGCCTTAAAGTTATTTCAGCATGCCTGAATAACTGATTTTATTTGCTTGCTTTGTGATTAAAACTAATGGGAGCAGACCACAACTTCATGCTGAGTTTCCATATAGCAGAGTAATTACAGAACAGGCTTTGAAAATATATTTGCAATGCACTTTCTTAACCAGGTTTTTATTAGGGGATATGCCCACTTTTTTGCATGTAAACTTGCTTTCTGTGTGTTTAGAGCATTCAGGGGGTTTGATTATCCTATAAAGCCTGTCAAGAATACTTGTCAAAATATCACTTCTGCTCTCAGAGGTTAAGAAATAATTTATTTCTTGACATTTGCTAACTTATTCTTGCTTGATATCCTTGTCTTGTACTTGATATGGACATATCTGTAACTGACTAATTAAATTTCATAATAAACCTAACAAAAGCATTTCTGACAATTTACACCTCTGGTTGTAATCATGAGTCTGGACATAAGAGGAACATCAAGAGTGAGCAAGGCAGCAAACAGAAGAAACCAAGGGACCTGAGCTGCTGCCAGAGGTGTTCTTAGAGCCCAATCTTGAGAGGATAACACAGAGAATACAGGTGAGCAGTTTATTGCAATAGGATCAGGTGTTGCCCCCATATGTTATTGATTCCTGTTCTGCTCAGAGAAACTAGATTTGATACATAAAGAAGATTTGAGTTCATAAAGAGTTTTGATTATGTAAAAAAAAATAAAGTTAGTTTCTTCTCTTAATGGAAACAGCTAGTGAGATCCCCAAAAAACCACTGAACTGCTGGAAGACAGCACTGAAAGGACTCTCCACAGGACCTCAGCAGCAGACAGCAACAGTGCAATTGGCAGTGACTTCATCCCTGTTCTCCTGGACCTCTTTTGCAAGAGCAGAATGGCCGAGGGGATGGTGAGGAAACCCAGCCTCTTCCCTCCGTGCACAGCTCCTGCTCAGTGCATCAGAGAGCACCAACCCTGATCGGGAGGTGAGCCAGGAACTGCTGAGCCTGCCGAGGTGTTACAGACCCCCTCGTGCGACATGTGCCTGGCCAGGATCACCCAGGACATGTGTCCTACCACCACACCAGCCAGGTTATAAATCCTTGCACAGACTGGACATCAAGCTGTCTGAACCCATGGAAAAGGAGCATCAGCCTTTGGTCCGGGGTTGTTGATAATGGCTAGAAATGTTCGTTTTAGAAAATGAGGTAAGTGTAATGTTACTAGAAGGTGGAAAGCTTCCAAGCCTGATCCTGCCTCATGCCCCTGCTGCTCTTAGGCTTGAGACCAGACCTTAGGGGCAAGCTTTACCCTGCAGCAAATATTTACTGTGACGTTGTAGTCCCTCAAGGGAAAGGAGGGTTTATGATGGAAATGATGATGGAGTATCAAGTGCCATGGCGCTTCATGAACTACACAGCTACAACAACAACCCCCAAACCAGGAAATAGGAAAAAGGTCTTCTCCATCCAGATGGGGAGGCAGGTGATATAACCCTACTGTACGTAACACCAGAGACTTTCCAAATCCTACTCCAAATCTTATAATCCCTCCAGTCCTTAACGGTTCAAAATTACATCATCATTTCCTCCATTTCAGATGGAGCTTTACCCCTTCTGCTTCTTAGCTGCAGTGCAGCCTAATAGGACTCATACTTCTTCATCTTAAATGGAAAAATGTATGTCAAGGCAAAACAAAGCACAGTTTCTAGACCTCCACAGGGGGTGGGGGGGGGGTGTCTCATAAATCTGTATGTGATTAAAGGCAGCTGCAGATTGACATGGACAGTTTGAGCTTGTCAGTCCTTTGTGTGATGGATGGCTGTTGGAGCAAGCCAGCAGTGGCAAGCTCAAGACAATGAATTTCCTGCACTTCCTAATCTTATTGCCGAGGACTGGGAAATACATGCCTAATCAGCCCTGGATTGGTAAAGGCCCTAACCCAAAGCCCAGCACAAGCTCTGCTAGTTTTTGGCCTGGCCATTTATTCTTAAATCTTTCAATCCCTTGTTTCAATAGCAGTGAATGTGGAGAAGTACAATGAATTCCTTTCTGGTAACCTGAGAATATCAGCTAATGGAAAAAACAAGAAGTGCTCTGCAACTATATTAAATTTTCAGGGATTTTTCCCTCCTACCCCCAACTGGCTGATGTTAACATTTTTCTAATGTCCTTGAGATTACAGCAAACAGCTTGCAGGAGAAAAAGAAAAACAAACTCCACAAACAGCTTGAACCACATCCTCAGTTGGCACAAACTGATGCAACTCTCCTTTTTATACCAGCTGAGAAGCCAGGGTACTGCTGCTTTTATTTCAGCTTCACAACACAGTTACCATCATAAAAGTAGGATATTGAGATGAGTTTCACTCCAAGTGACATCATAAATTAGTGGGGAGCATGAAATGTGTTGGCAGAACTAGAAGGGGTGCTGTGCACAGAGTCCATTCGGCACCGGCCGCCAGACCCCAGGATCCATGGAGATGCATCCAAGGACAGAGTCTTGCATTTTGTCTCCTGTTTTTATGAACGTCAAACCGATCTGTGTGTTTAGAAATGGAGGAAGGAAAAAGAATGATGAAAGCATACATCTGTAGCATGGTGGCATTTCTGATGATTTAGCATGTTTCACTACAAAAATCAGGTGAGTTAAGAGTCATCTCACTGTCTGCAAAGTCCTACTCATGCTGGTATTTCTAGGCAAGCAGTTCCCCATGGATGTTAGAGACAAGTAACAGGTACGTGAAGAAAGGAAAAAGATGTAGCTGATGGAAATGATCATGTTAGACCTCCAGGGTAAGCCTGGCTCTAGTGTTGAGATATTCGAGTTTTGGCTTAGACATGAGCAGTTCAGATGTTTTCAGTCCCCTATGGACATTTGAGCAGCTGAAAATCAGCATAAAATGCGAGTTGTCCCTAATGAGCAGTGAATGTCCTGACTGAAAGCTGTCTCAGGACATCATCCTTCACCTCTGATGGAGAAATCTTCCATCTGGGCAGATTTGACCAACTCTTGGCAACTTGCAGCCTTCACTGCAGCATAAATAAGAGAACATCTGGGCTTACACCAATCTTCAGTTTTCCATGCCCTTGGGAAAGTCATAGTACTGGCTCACCCTCCCCTATACCCTCTGCAGGATAACTCCATATCAAAGATATCTTAATAGAGGAACGATATGCTTTGGTCTTTATCAACAATATATTAATATTTGAAAGACAGAATAAAATAGAATAGAATAGATTTCAGTTGAAAGGTACCTACAATGATTGTCTGGTCCAACTGTCTGACCACTTCAAGGCTGACCAAAAGTTAAAGCACCTTATTAAGGCATTGTCCAAATGCATCTTAAACACTGACAGATTTGGGGCATCAACCACTTATCTGGGAAGTGTGTTCCAGTGTCTGACTACTCTCTTGGTAAAGAAATGCTCCCTAATATCCAGTCTAAACCTCTCCTGGCGCAGCTTTGAACCATTTCCACGCAGTTGATCTTACACAGTTGCAGGATGTGAAGTTTATGAACAGGAGTTTGGGGATCTCAAGTTTGGGTTTAGATACAACTGCCACATCTCTCAAAGGTGTTGTAAGTATTCATATTTTGCCTGGAAGAAGAGATATTTGGAGAACTTCAAGTCTGGGGCTTAAAATGTGCAGAGATCCCAAGTTACTAGGGACCTACTAATGTCAATAAAGGCCAAAGCAAAAGGGCCTTTTAGTTCAGGAGGACTCTGATGTGCTCCAAAAGATCCTTTGGAGAAGCTGACTCCAGAATTCAGTATTTGCTAACTGGAAAACCTCACAGTTTGCATTTGGGGGACTGAAAAATTGCTGCATGGACTTTGGAAGTCATCTTTTCGGAGGTGAATTTTGAAGACAAAACAAAAGTAAGGAACTTTAAGCCACTGCTGTTTTGTATAAAGTGGGTAGTAATTGCTTTTTGGGCAATCTCCCTGTATTTTCACAAAACTGCAATACCTATTCCAAATGACTGTAGTATAAAAAACTGTGCTTGGCAAAAGAAATGAGGCCTGGCAGCAACTTGTTTCAGAACTTTGAAAATGAGATTAATGAGGAAGAAGGTGTTGAAAAAGGGAGCCAGAGAAGATGGAGATTTATGATTTTGTAGAATGGGCATTCTTGTAGCACTTATCAAGTTTTCCTGCTTTTCATTTATTTTTGAATTATTCACCTGGAAAGAAAAAAAAAGTCCTGAAGTTCATGCACTTTATTGGAAAATGCTGGTCTCAAAGAGATATGTTTGGTGTTTTCACATGGGAATGGTTACTACTTGGCATCTAATCTAAATTCAAAATGCATTGGGTCTAATTCATGTGTGTTGCAGTCTTCTCAAATTGCGGGATTTCCAGTCGGGATGCATTTGGCCCAGTGTGCTCTGCCTGTTTTGGCTTCAATACATTATGGGACTGTTAGTTCCATATCCCCTGAAGGATTATATTCTTCCTTGGGCACAGAGCCTGCTCAGGTCTCTGTGTTCCACTAAACTAGACTATAAAGAGTATGTGCAAACCCTGCACAGGAACTTCACTCATAATGTCAATACCTTTTGGAGTTGCCCTTTGAAAGTACATATTTAATGATGGGCTTGGTGTGCTCTTCCCGGTCATAAAAGCTCTGAGGATTGAGTTCTTCTACACAGCTACCCTTAATGTGGAGAATAAAATCCTGCCAACCCCTTCAGCTCATTGCCCGGGATAGAAGTGCCCATTAACCAGTGTGGTTACACCACCCGCACTGTTCTGCTGTCTGGGAAACATCCTTCACGTCTGCACCCCCAGCTCCTGGTGGGAATCCTCCAAAGTAAACTCCTCCATTCGCCTTTCCAGGTGCCACACACATTCCTTGTTCCTGGGCGGCTCAGAGCTCAGACAGTGCCACTTGTGGACAGACGGGCAGAGGTGAGGAACTCGGTGGGAATTGTGGGTGATGTGATGTGGGTCTCATGTAGCAGATTCAAACATCACCTCCATCACCATGGAGGTCTTGCCGTAGCACAACGCTGCGGATGCCTGAGATACGGTCCATTCCAAGGAGGAGAAGAGGATCATGAGACAGGGCCAGGGCTGTGTGCCTTACCCTTGGTGTACAGGACTTGTCTGAGCTCAGCCCAGAAAGCCTGAAATGACCATCCACGCAAAACTCCCCCAAAATGTCCCTCAGTCGTGCAAGTCTGGAATGGCTCTGTGCATCGAACAGGCGGGAAAGGAGGAGTAACAGATAAGAGCTTCGCTGTCGTGTTTTGCCATTGCTTGATGATAAATCTTCATCAGGAACAAAAACTGAACCTTCTGTGACTGCAGTTCTAGACTGGGGTGCAAGAAGCGTGTATGAGGTCTCCATGCATAGTTTACCCACAGCCTGGAACAAATCACCTGTTTCTCCTTTGCAGGAAGGGTTTATAGGCCTGTCTTTATCTGTCTTATCCTGGTAGACTCTAAGGTGCTTTGTCAAGACCGTGGTTTGGAAAGTGCTAAGCAAATTTGGCCAAGGCCCATAGGTGCTCCTGTAGCACAAGGCAGGAAGAGCAGCAAAATTTAATGAGATTCTCTCTCAGAAAGGAGGGAGGGAGAGAGAACCTTTCTAGAGCTGAATCTGCCATAGCCTCTATTACCTACAAAACTAGACTGAAGTTCAAGGTAAATCCAGTTTCTTTCGTTACGTTTATTAAAGGCAAAGATCTGATAACTTCTAATAAGTATAAAATGTAAATCTAAATGACTTAAGCTTCATCAGAAGACTGGTCTTCCATTTGGGAGTAGCCTGTGCGGTTTTCAGTGTAAGAAACAGGCCATAACCCCTCCATAGGCAATACAATTAATCAGATAATACAGTTATGCTAAGCCAGTGCTGACTATCATTTCAAGGGATAAGTTTAGTTATTCTGGCTCGCAAATAAAAAACAAAAATAGTTGAAAGTTAGAACATGGAGCAAATGGACGATTCTGAATCCTCCCTCTATTGTTAAACTGTACAAATCTATTGCTTTTCTAATAAATATTCCCAGCGCAAAGCGTTTTCTTGCCAATAGTTTCAGCAGTGGAAGCCAAGCCAGAAGGTTCTGAAACCAGCATATTGGCACGGGTGGTTTTTTTTTTCTCCTTCTTCTAATATACCATGGAATCTAGTTAAATATTTTTCCACTCCTTACTTCTCTCTGCGTCTTCTGGAGAAAATGTGAGTCCTATTTCCTCATAAAAATATCTTAGCGTTTGACAGGTTGGGTGTCTTTGATCCTGGAATATTTTTGGATGATTTTTCTCCCCCACTTTGACTTTGTAATATAACGCTCCATAAAAAGTATATGCATATATGCAACTTTAAAGGGGGATCCTTATTTGAAATTAAACTTTTACACCAATTAACCTCCTCCCAGTGCTCTATAAAGCACAGTAAAAACAGTGCTCTTACAGAGACCCTTGCAATTCTCAGATTGATGCCTCCCTGGCTGTGGAACCCAGAACATCTGCTTTAAATTAGCTCTGATGGAAGGTCTACTTGTAAATGCATGACTTAATCAGCCTTACTAAAGTAAATGGCACATACTGTAGCAGAGGGTGCTTCAGAGTCAGACTCAAACCTGTCTTTCTTTTGAAGCAGAGAGGGGAAAAAAGGGGGGGAGGCACAGAGGGGGCAAACTTTAAACCAAAGGCGATTTCATTTTTTTTTTTTTTTTTTTTTT
>VZRE01002010.1:419444-463891 GCA_013396775.1 Cephalopterus ornatus
CTTTTATGAGCTGACATTAGCAGACGTGTGGCTGTACCATAGCCAGTCTAACTCCCCAGCACCATGTGCAGCTGTGCAGGGTAAGGCTGCCTGGCTCCTCCCCACCCTCGTATCCCCATGCTTTCAGGCCCCGTTTAGGTGAAGGCTGCAGAGAATTTCGTGGAGGCGTGCCAGGGAATCTTCTCGTTCACAGGAAGGCTCTTGCCCAGCATCCCCCGGGAGTGCCCAGTTTGTACTGAGGGAAGTCTAAGGGCAGCTGATCCAGCCGACTTTGTCCAAGGATGAGTCTCCCTGCAATGTTCAGACCCTGCTAATCTTCTGTGAGCAAAAGGAGCCACAGGCTTCCTGCTGGCTTTTAACAGTGGGGATTGTGAAGGGTGAAGGGTTGCAGAAGGTCCTTATGAGGCTGAGTGACAGGGCAATAAAATGACAGATGAAATTCAGTGTGTATAAACAGAAAGTGATGCATGTGGGGAAAAAACAACCCTGGATTCATTATAAAATGATGGGCTCTGAGCTGACTCTTATGACTAAAAAGTGAACCTTGAATGAAAACATCAGCTCAGGGCTCAGAAGCCATCAGAAAAAAAAAGTAAATTGAATGTTAGGAATGGTTAGGAAAGGAATAGAAGGCAAAACAAAAAGTATTTTGTCACTCTCTATAGGCATGGTTTATCCACACCTCAAATAACATACGTTGTTATGCCTCCTCACCTGAAAAAAAGGATATAGTAAACTAGAAAAGGTTCAAAAAGGGTAAAAAGGATGATCAAAGGCTTGGAATTACTTCCATATGAGAAATTATTGAATCTGGAAAAGGGACAAATTAGGAGTGGGGGTATGACAGAGGTCTAGAGCACCAGGGACCAACTGTTCACTGTCTTTTCCCTGGAAGTGTTCAAGGCCAGGTTGGATGGTGCTTGGAGCAACCTGGTCTAGTGGAAGGTGTCCCTGCTCATGGCAATGGAGTTGGAACTTGTGATCTTTAAAGTCCCTTCCAACCCAGACCATTCTGTGAATTTTGCAGTACAAAAACTAGTGGCCATGGCACAGAGCTAGTAAAAGCCAACAGGAAGTTTTTCTTCACACAGAGCTGTGGAATCCCTACCAAAGGATGTTACAGATGCAAGAAGTTTAGTGGTTTCGGAAGAGAATAGATGAGAATTTAGAAGAGATTACCAGGGTAGGGAATCAGTACATAGGACATAGAGAAAATACTGCCAGAGAAAAGAAAACCCAGAAAAATTAGAACAAAGAGAACAATTAGAAAAATCTAGACAATAACAAAGGAAAAAGACAAGTGAAATGAGAAAAGGCACCGGGGAGCCTGAAGAACTGGTTTGGAAAGGAATTACTCTCACTTGCAAGCTGTGTAAGAATGGTTGTAAAATACACATGGAGAGTACAAGGACATAGACCAAAGATGTCAAGAAAAATGGGAGAAAGTCACAAAGGTACAGGCAGGTGGGAATGAGGACCATCAAAATTTCTGGAGAGGAAAAAAAATAAAGTAAAACAAGAGGGAAGGATACTCAGGGAAGTAAGTTCTGCTGTTTGTCTGCCAAGGAGGGAGAGCTTTATGTCCAGAACAGCAGATTGTCACCACTTCAGGACAGTTCATTAGTACATACTGGTCATGCTGAGGCATCTGATATAAAAATAAAGTGGAAGAACAGCATCGTGGATGCGAAATGGGGTCCACAAAACTCCGAAACCACCCAAACCAGGGTAGTTGTGCAATCTTAATCTGACCCTATTGTTCTTTACAGGCTAATTACTCCAGTATATCCTTTTCCAAAAATTAACCCATGCATCTTGTTTCCTCTGCCCTTGGCCAGAGCAGTTTCATCCCCTCTACTTTTGAATCAGGCTGCCCTCTATTTTTGCTGGTGGGTTGAACACTTTGCAACAACTTACCAGCTCTCAAGTTCTCCAATCAGAAGATAAGAAGCACAACAGTCATTCACTGAAAAGACACTAAAATTGGTTTAACAGAGAAGAATCAGTATGTTTCTCCCAACCCTACTTTTTTGAAAGAGACAATTCCTTTGTTTTGAGTAAACAAATCTTCTAAAAGGTCCCCTATATTCAGCCCGAGACTTCTGAAATATGTGAGAAATCTCTGCAATTGCATTTTCATAAAATATAAGCAATGAAAATTAGGACACTGCAATGGCAAATGCTGAGAAATTGCAATAAAAGGCAGTGCTACTGGTCCCACATTACCACAATGAGCAGCAACACCATTATGCCATTTTTTCCTTACTTTGGAACTACCTGTGCTTGGAAAGAGAGAAGTTTTAAAGTGACAAGTGTATACATCAAGAACACTGGAAAAGGGAAACACATGGATGCTATGTCATCAAGTGTTAATGTATTTCACTTTACATGGATATCTTTATTTTCTTCCGTGTGCTTCAGGAATGCACATTAGGGCGTGAGAGTGGGTCCTGGTGGGTTCAGTGGAACTTTAATGTGTACTCAAGTGCTCCTTTAAACCAGATTGAGGCATTTCCAACCCAGAAATAATATGCTAATATAAATCTCAGTAGGCATGTTAATTTAACATTACTGTGTGTATGCAGAGTCATTGAAGTGGGTAGATAAAGACTTTGAGACTGAGATAATTTAGGGTCAGAGTGCAGCATTAGATTATGTAGTCTAGTTTAGCAAAGAGTAATCCACTTACTGAGGGTAGCTGTCTTCTGAGACCAGTAATTTGAGTTTGGCACAAGGCTACACTGGGTTTGGCTGGAATCCCTTTTCCAGAAAGGCACCATGTCCTGATATGAACACATAAAGTGGCAGAAAGCCTCTCGCTGTCCTCGGTGATGAGTCCCTGCAATTATCAGTTCAATATTTCCTTTTGAGAGTTAAAACTCTGTTTTGCCTGTGGATTTTTGTGACACCATTTCTTTTCACATAATCATAGAATTGTTAAGGATGGAAAAGACCTCTAAGATCAAGTCCAGTCATCAACCCAGCACCCACTACCATATTCACCACTAAACCATGTTCTCAAGTGCCATATTCACAGGGTTCTTTTGACACTTCCAGGGATGGTAACTCCATCATTTCCCTAGGAATCCTGTTCCAGTGCCTGACGACCCTGTCTGTGAAGAAATTTTTCCTAATACTCAATCTGAACCTCCCCTGGCACAACCTGAGACCATTTTCTCTCATCCTGAAAGGGGTTTAAAAGCCACCGGTACCTATCATTTTGGTGGAGAGACTTATAGACCGTCATTAAATCACTTTTCAGTCTTCTGTTTGCTTGTTTTTGATGAGCAGAACAGTCAGAGCTGCTTAAGTGCCTGTCCATCATTTTCTCCAGCCTTTGATCAGCATTTTTGGTACACAAAAAAAAACCAACATCCAACACATAGAATCACTACTCCTGCACATGTGGCTTACTGCATTATAGACCACGCTTTCCATCCCACAGATGGATGCCTGTTTAGAAATCCTCCTGATAAGCCATGCTACCAAAAGGCTTAGACTTTGTTTTTCTGAAAGGAAAGACCTGCAAGAGTAGTTTGTGATGTTTGGCAAGCAGCTTTGTCTTCCATTTCCCCTGTTGAGATGCTTGGGACTCTTTGTCTGAATTGCTCTGCACATTACAATATAAAAATACGGTCTCTGTGAAAAGCCTCCTCTCCCTCTGCTGGTTCCACTCAAACCAGAATTAAACCAGAGTTAAATGGAAGCTTTCAAACCTCAGCATTTCCTGGGGGCCCTGCTCTTTGCTATCAATCCATCATTTCTTTACAGCTCATTTTCAGATGCATTTGTTAGAAGTTACTCTCTGGCTGCACCCTTCTTTTTGTCATAAATCAGTCACTTCTGGCCTGCGTGGACACTTCTCAGTCCTCCCAGTGCCATTCCTGCCAGCCCTCACAAAATGCAGCAGGCTGAGTCATACCTCAGGAAAAGGTCTGTAATTGCCCAATTTCATGTTATTTCTTTTCCATTAGAGAGCTAAACTAGAGGCGACCATTTACATTTTTGGGGTAATGCATATTCTAAATAATGCCTTGTTGCTGTTTTCTTCCTCTTCCACTTTCTTTTGTGGTTATTCATTATATGCGATTCTGAAAAGCATTTATTTAGCATTGGTCTTTCACTGTTAGAAAGTGGGAGACATATTGATTGGTAGTTGCTCATGTGAAGTTATTTAAATAGTACTTTAAAAGACATTAAGCAGCATTTCGCATCAAAAACCACTCAGACGCATGTATTTGGAAAGATACTGACTAGACTCGTATTTCCTGTATTAAAATACTTGTATAAAAATGTGTTCTCCTCTGATTTATCAAACAAGCAAATGACCCTCTGGAGAGTTTCTGGTTCAGACAAGAATACCCAAGCAAAATCTTAGCGAATCACTTGAACTTGCTAGAATTTTTCCATATGAAGACCATTATAAATGTAGCAATATTATGGTGTGCACATATTCAGTACACGCCTGAAATCTGTACCACTACGGTGTTGGCTCTCGAGACATATGAGTAAAAATGCACACAAGAATACCAAGGAGTTGTACAGAGAATATCAGCTCCTCAATCACATTGGGTTTGCTACGTGCTGACAAGGTGTTTAGCCAAACTTATCTCCTTGGCTCAGCACCACAAATTTAAGCTTTAATTGTAATTTAATTATAGTTTAAGGGGTTTTTTTCCATTTCACATAATTGTTTTGCACACTTAGGGACAAGAAAACACTAGGGTGAGACCCACTGAGCAGATCTTAGCAGATAATTTGACCCATCTGTAGGATTTAGGAGTAGGTTGGGAGATGTCACAATATTTTAAGCAATTTAAAAGTCATGTATCTAATTCAGCCCTTAGATATAGATGCATAAAAAACTCTACCAGATGTTGTAAGAAAGGCAAGGACTTGTGGGAGACATGGGAAAATCAGAGTGAAAAGAGAGAGAGCAATGTGCAGATTTTGGCTTAGGCCAAGAATTCAGGTCCTGATCTGAAACACAAAGGGCTGACAGAAAGATTCCTGTTGTTCTCAAAGGCTTTTGGCTAATATTTCCTAATATTATTTCAAAAACATTAGAGGCAGTGAGGCTCTGAAATATCACAGAGGTGACAGTTACAGTGCCTGATACAGATTAGAAGCGTTTTTGCTTAAGCCTGAATAAAGCTGACACACACACACACGATAAATATATATATATATTATATATACGCGCATATATATATATATACACACACACATTTAAAATGTGTTTTATAGAATTACTCTCTTGTTCGGAAGCCAGAGAGGAGCTTGCTCCAGCCCCAGAAGTGGCCAGCCCAGAGGAGGAGTGGTGGGCTAGGTGCGCTTCTGACCCATAGGCTGTTGGGAAGGAGATAAATTCCCGTTTAGGCAGAGAGGAAGAAAGCTGCCTGAACTGCTGGCACCAGCAGCTACTTTGGCTTCTCAGATGTGGGACCTTCTAAACTGTAAAAGGAGAAAAAAAAAAAAAGGGTATAAAGCACCTGATAAACATGTTCCATGAGAAAGGAGAGGAGCTGGATTTCCCTTTCTGCCACAGGGGAAGCCTGGCATGAACTGTGGCCGGGGAAGAGCAGAAACCAAGGATTTGTTTGCTCATATTGTCAAAGATTAGATGCTAAATCTCAGTCATTGAAACAGTGAGATCTGAGCAGATGTGGACAAGAAAGATTAATTAGTCACTAATGAAGGAGAGAGACCTGTGGCTGACTTGCAGACTGAAGGCTCCGATAATGTATATAGGAATCTCAGTCATGCTAACAGGAACCTGGTGTTTTGGAACAGGGGAAGAACGTGGAAGGGAATGCTGCTGGGTCTGAGTGCCCTTCAGGTACACACTGCCCAGTAATGCTGATCTGTGATCACCAGTAAAGGTATCTGAGAAATCCTGGAGGTGACTTGGGTGAGGAATTCACCACAAAGTCCGAACGGGTCTAATACCAACCTTACAATAAGACTGAGAGAGGGAGGGAAAATCCCCTATAGTGTATGTTCCCTGTGGTTTAATTTTTTACACTGCTAAAATTATTCCATAATCCAAGCATGTGAGCACCAGTTGATTTTGGACATTTTAACAAAATATCTCTTTTAAAAGTCATTTGTTCCAGGACAGTGAACCAGACAGCAGAGGAAACAGCTTAGAGAGCAGCTGAAGGAGCAAAATTAGAGGAACTTACAGTGCTACCTCAACAACAGAAGGAATTTCTGAATTCAGAGGATAGCCTGTCCCAGTCCCAGCATGGGTGGAGCTCCCTCTCCATCCATACAGCAAACTGGATGAAGAGAGCCTGTTGCCTTGTCCTGGGGGGAGGACTGAGAAAGGAAGTGAGAGACCGCACATCCCACTTCAGTCTTGGCTAAACTCTCTCGGGCTCAGGGATTTGCATCATGGTCTGTGCAGCTTTCTTGAAGTCAGCATTACAAGTTCAGCTGTGTAGTGATGGGGGGAAGGGGTCGGGTTGCCATGATTTCATTCAGTCAGTTAGTTTTTTACTCTCCATATAAAGTTATCCCAGTTTTGTTACCTTATGTTAAAAATCGGTTTTAACAGACACAGTGGAATCACAGCTAATCCAGACTGAAGTCAGCTGGGGTGGTTATTCTCTCAGGTTTTTGGGGCAGGGAGGCCCTCCCTTGTAGTGTCAGAGCTGCAGTAAACTCAGGGCAATTTGTGACTATTAACAACAGTAGGACACCATCATCACCACCACCTCCCACCATCAACATGAGTCTATTATGATGGGATTCACATCTCAAGCTTGCTCAGTAAGCGCCTGTCCCATCACAACAGGCCTAAATATACAGACTGTACTGGGTTGGCTTCCCGTGTTTGTACAGGGACACTGCTGGTGCTTTTTCAGATCTTCAGATCATGAGAGTGTCCACTTTGGGTTAGCCAGGAAAATGCTGCCAGGAAATACATATATTTTTCTAGTCAGTAGTGAAAAATATTCCCTTCTGGATCTTTGGATTTCTAGACCTCGGTGAAGGCAAGGATGATCAGCCACTTCTGGAATGACTGCTAACCACAGGATTTCACTCAGACTATTTGTAATGGAGAGGCATTGCAGGCCAAGGAAGTGCCTCTGTACAAAACAGTGTCTTTGGTAATTGTTGGTGCCAGCATGTGAGAGCTTATCTGAAATGTTCTGTGGTTCTGCATCAGGCACTGGTGTCTATAGATATCCTTCATAAAGTGATACCTGGTTATAATAGTCAGCGCAGTGACCTCCAGAGTGGCTCTTTTACTCTGTTACTGAGACATGAGCACATCTAAGTCCACGTGGGTGAGTGTCTACCCATATCCTTTTAGAAGCGCAGGAATTAACTCCATTTCTGTATTTCACCTCACGGGAAGCTGATTTCCTGCACTCAATGCCCATCAAGAGTTTATCTGACTGCAGGGAGAGAACTCCCAAGTCACGAGTTGTACTTCTGGAACTCCAAGGTTTGTTGAAACCCTCAGATGTTTCACTGTTGCCTTTGTTGTTCTGTATTAGCCTTCCCTTATATAAGTCACTGCTTTCTGTTAGCTAAAATCCATGCTGTGGTGGCCTGGGATAAAGTATGTCAACTGTCTCTGTGTATGGAGCGAGTAGAAGCTACTCCAGAGTTTCCCTTTCAGTCAGAGGGCTCTGTGACACAAACATAAATCTTTGAAGTATGTGTTGAGCCAGCTGCTACATCATTTAAAAATAGTCAGGTTGGTGCCAACAAGACAGATCACTCAACTTGGGGGCCATAAACAGAAATCAAAGGCATGCATTAACAATGCCCCAGTGTTTGTGTGGTTCCATGACAAACCCTCTGCCCCTTCTAGCACGTATGTGATGGTGTTACAGAAGAGCCTGCTGTCACTTCTATCACAGTTCAACGTTGCCCAGCTTGGGAAGGTGCCGTATGTTAAAGGGTGTATGAAGGGGGAAGATATTTTCTAACTTTCTGTGTTAGACTGCAGTCAGTTTTCTCAACTTCACCATAAAGGAGAGGTTTTAAGAGTTCTAATAGCCCCAGCAGCTCTGGTGACATGCCATTTGGGTATAAAATAGTTGAAAAGGGTCAAAACCTATGAAGTGGTCAAAGGGAAAAGAAACAAGGTCAAAAGTTTAAGCCATGATACACGGTAGGTAAGGAGAATTCATATTTTAAGGAGTCTAGACAGCATATTAGCAGAGAAAGCTTACTGTGTTGTACTCTGTTTACGGGAGTTTTACATAAACTGCAAAAAATATTAGGAAAGCAGCATAACCAAAGCTTTTCTTTTCCCTGTTGAGAATAAACTGCTGTGCAGTTTTATGTTCAAAGAGCGTGGCACCTATACACACTAAACTCAAGTAAAAGGGCCACAGGACCTTAGGGAAAAAGATGAAAAAAAAAAAAAAAGGTTATTTAAGATGACTTTTTCCTGCTAAAAAAACCCCCACCATTAATTTATGTATCTGTCTGGAGACAGGTATAACATAGCTCTTGGTGCTTTATAGCAGATTTAGGAGGCAACTGTAGTGCTTGGGCACCTGTGTTTTTTATGTTCATGTGTATATATTTTCTTGTTTTCAGAATGAAAAATATGCAGTCTTGATCCATTTGCTTTGCTCAGCTTGTTTCAAGCTTGTTTTTCCTCACTGAATAAAAAGCAAGAAGTATGTGGCATTTTCAGTCCATAAATCTTGGTTGCTGTGGGCTAAGTTCTTCTTGCAGCTCTTGTTTAGAGTAAGTTAATGAGGCCAACACGTACCCTGGGGCAGAATCTGGACCTCTGAGGCTACCTGGGTAAAACTGCCTAAGTGGAAGGATGGATAAAGCTCTGGCCTGCGACCTGGGTTCAGCTCAGGGATCTCAGCTCTGTGATGTGATCTTTGAGTTCTTGGGGGAAGCTCCTTACGCTCTCTCAGGCTCCATGGCTGAGCTCCATGATGGTCCTGGATTGCAACGCTTACACCCTTTATTTCCTTCACTTTTGTGCTAAAAATTCACGCCCTTATCTGCCCCTTTGCATCACTACAGAAGTGGAAACGATCATTACTTTGGTCTGACATGACTAAAAGTTCTTTAGGGCAGGGAGCACTTTTTTTTCTTTGATTCGCTTCTACAAGAAAGTAAAACTGCCTCAAATATTCTGCTAAAAACAGTGCCATCAACAAATTGATTATGTTGTACCATGCAGTTAACATTTATGAGCTCTAATCAAGGTTATCTTGCCAAAACTCACTTGAGAGTGAGTTCAGGTAAACCTCTAAGGTTACCTGAAGATACTGAACTAAAAGAGGGCACTGAAGTGGCTGTCCACATGGGTGCATATCTAAAATACAACTGTCAAAATAGTTTTATGCAAAACACCTCAGCTATTCCAGTTCTGTCTCACTGGGACAGACTGACCCCCTAAACTGTGAATTCATAGTCCTCATGAACAGGAACCTCCTTTTGGGACTATAAACCACCAGCATCAGTCACATTTTTTAAGAAACACAGGATTATTTAGGAATCGTTTCTGCACTTTAGATCAGGAGTTTAAAGCTTTGCAGTGGGAATTTCAAAAGCCCTTTTTGGAAACTGTGCCGGGCCACTGCAGAGCAGTTTTTTAAAGCCCTACATAAGTTCTGAGTCATCCTGCCCTCTTACCTGCGGGTGTTCAACATTAGACTGAGCATTTAGCCTAATTTTGCCTGCATGCAAAGGCTGTACGTTTATCTGGTTCAGTTTGATAGTGGCTGGGTATGTATTTTGTAACAGTGAGTCCATGAGAAGAAAGATCAGTGAGAAAATTTAAGTGGGATTGAGAAAGAGGAAGGCAGGGAATACTGGGAAAAAACAAAGATGTGAGAGCTATGTGAAAGAGCAAAATGAGGATAGAGAAAAACTATTAATTAATAAATACTATCTACATGAAGTATAAAAAATCCAGCTAGCTCCAGCACTATGAGATAAACTGGATCTTATACAAATGTTATGATACAGCAAAAGAGTCTTTTGCTATAATGCAAAATGTAAATTTGAATGAAATGTTCTTATTGCTTCTATACATGTGGGGTCTTAAAGCATCACTGAACAAGGACCCAGAGGGAGAAGAGTGAGCAGGTGTTACTTGCCAGGAAGAGAGCTGGGATTTGAATCCCAAACAGGATTCTAGTTTAACAGTGACTCTTGAAACAAAGTCAAGGTGCTGCAGTCTGGTCACTGGGATGGCAGGCTGAGTATTTGCCAGCCTGGAAAGAAAAATGAACTTTTCTTCCCAAGAGAATAAGGATGTGTGAACTTCTAGCAAGGTAAGCTGAGGTAATTCACATGGAGCAGAAATCTCTCTGTGAAGATGAGATGAGGGAGGATTTTTAGCCGTGTGCAGTGATGAGTCATTGCAACTTCTATTAATATAATTGGCACGTATGTCAATAAATTCACATGTGCTCCTCTGAAAAGTTAGCTCATGAGGTCAGTCAGCAATAATAAACCAAGAAGAAATGCAGTTTCATAGAAACAGTGACCCATGGCATTATTTTCCAGGCATTTTAGAAAGAAAAGGAACAACTTGGTCATTTGCAGCGGGACGAGTGACCATGTATTTCAGAAATTGTCTTTTAGCTCTGCACGGGTATTTTCATTTTCACCTGTTCCCACAGAAAAGTTTGCTAAAGAAATTTGTGCATTCTCTGACTGCTTACAGACAACAACATATGGTGTGTAGATACATGGCCAGATCTGGGAAAGTAACTCATCACAGCTCCCTGGAAGTCAACAGAGCTTCAACTATGCTGTACCTGTCGACCTGCCCGTGTATAACAGCAGCTGGATGAAGTCCTTTCATGTTTCAGGTAGTGTTATACATTAGCACCACAATGCTGGGCTGCCTTTCCCCCCCTCCTCATAAAAGTCTGAAACCTGTTGCCTGTTATGCCCTTAGCCACCCATTCTTAGTTCAGACACCCTTGAGTCCAACATTGTACAGGAAGAAACTCGTATTTTTCTGAACAAAAGCTGCTGCTGCTCTTAGGGTAGGACTTTCCAGACTTATGGGTTATCCTAGTAAAACCCAGGAATGTTTTAAAGGCAGTAGCATTAGAGACCACCAAGTATTTTATTGTTGAAGCCTAAAGAAAAATCTATTATACCTAAGATTGACTCTGTAGCTGTTTCTTTTAGCAGGCTCCTAAGAAAAGTAGAAGAGCT
Organism: Cephalopterus ornatus; assembly: GCA_013396775.1. NCBI lineage: Eukaryota > Metazoa > Chordata > Aves > Passeriformes > Cotingidae > Cephalopterus > Cephalopterus ornatus. The sequence goes on from VZRE01002010.1 coordinate 430,614, forward strand.
GAATTTTTACAAGGGCATTAATGCATTATTTTAGATTGCATGAGTCTGGATGTTTACACACAACTATATAATAAGTATGTGAGAAAATAAACTGCATTCGGCCATGTCACATCTCCTTTCTAACACAGAATGCAGAAGAAACAGTATAAACCAAGAGGACCAAATCTTGCCTGCTCAGCATGGTTATTTTTACTTTTCTAGATGTTTGTCGGTCCTGTCCTCATCAGTGTTACATGCAAAAAAATCACGCATACATAAAATATGTCAAAACATGCATCTGTCCTCACAATCTTCCCAGGAAACAGTCAATAAACAGACAGGGAGTTTTTCAGGCTGAAAACTGAGTCACCTAAAACTGAAAACCTGAAACATCTCAGCAAGTTTCAGTGACGGTTTCCATTGACTTGTATGGACTGACTAACTGCATCTGACAGGTCTGGGCTTTCCATGCACAAGGCTCTGTGAGAAGGTATCAGGTAAATGGATCGAGTTCTCTTGAGAGCCAAACCGGTCCCGTGCACATCATTTATTTCAACACTCGTCCTGCTGAAGGTAATAAAGCAGGTGATGTGCTAGCACCCATATGCTCCATGGTCAAAGTGTCTAGAGGCTCTTGTCCTGAGCATGTGACACTTAATTTTTGGAAACACTGATGACAGGTTTGCGTATGGTACCTCAAACTGTATTCAGTGATCCAAATGTCTCGTCTAGATTCCTAGATGGTAATACGGCTATGCAGAACCTCCTTCACTAGCCATACTTTTTTGCCATTAATTACAGCTTTCTTTGTTGGTCACTGTGTTAGTATTTCTATCACAAAGCACTGGCTGTGGAGGATGTGAATATATAAGGCAGGTTCTCAGAGGTGAGAATTTAATTACAAGTGTTGCTTGCCTTCTCAGAGGAGCGGTGTCCACTGTCTCTCTCAGTGCAGGGTGATATATGTAATTGAGAAGATCTGAGCCTTGCCATAAAACTCACTGTAGCCCTGACACTTGAGACATAGGGCCAGGTTGTCAAACTCTCAGACAAAGAACAGTTGTTCAAAATACACCAAGGGAACCTGCATCTCCCCATGTAACATCCGCCGTGGCGTATGTGGTAGCCTAATTTACACCCACAGATCCCAGCCAGTATTTGCACTGCCTGCTGATAGGGAAGGTTACAGGAACTGCTCTGTAAGAAGGCCTACAGAGCTGGCTCCTTGCCTTGCTAGTTAAGAGGAACATTCCTGCCAATTTGGCTGTTTTTAAGGTATACTTCAAAAAACAGAAAAAAAAAAGAAATTTAAAATTGTTGGATATATTTTGGCCTTAAGTTTGATTCAAATTTAAATGTAATAATTGACATGGGATTACGTCTTAAAATGTCCTTGATGATTCCCTCTCTACCTTAGAGGGAAGAAAATCAGACACAAAGAAATAGTGATCAAGATCTGGAGATTTAAAAATCAGCTGGTGTGCTTCATTCGATATATTCCCTGATCTACCCACACATTTATACTCTTGCTCACACACAGACAGAATTAATTCATCCCAAGATGCAATTGTGCATCTGTTTTATATATTTGACTAGTCACTTCAGAAATATTTTTAACTTGTGGGGAGCATTTACAAGTGTAAGAGCAGGAAAGGTGACAAATAAAGGTGAGAGTATACATTTGCCAGACAAGAATAACGAGACATAACAACTATGGGCAAAAATCTACTTCTCTGTGATCCATCCTATACGTAATCCCCAGCCGGGATTCAGTGATTTCACCTGGAAAGTATTGAGAGTTTATAAGGAAATCCTGCCTGTTACTAGGCACAGGTAGGAGTCAGGTTGTCTGCATCCACATCTACAGTAGCACGGATTTCTGCTGCTTGGTTTAAAGGTAATCTCAAGCTGTTGTTTGAATCAGGCCAGCTGCTATTAACTGCTCATCCAAAGCAGCACATGATGGTATGAAGCAATAGATAGGAATGCACAAGGCAGGATAAAGTCTAAATAAAGGCCCCTGCTGCCTTCCAGGCAAACCCCTTGTTTCCTCAGGTGAACTTTTGCCTACATTCCTACTAATGAATTCTTAATCTTCCTACTAAAAATCAAAGGTGGTGTCCTCTCTCTGACAGCAACTGGGTCTTAAACAAGTTCCCCGACTTAATTTGCCCTCACAAAAACGTGAGCTGAAGGTTCATCTCTGATTTGAGCCCCTTTCAGTAACCTTTCCCAGTTACTGAAGTTGACAGGGATTTCTCTTTGCTTCTAATCTGAGGATCCCTCCTGACAGGGCTGCAGACCAGGAAAGGAGGCTGACCACAAAATGCTGAAAAGTGAACTACCTCCGGCTTCCTTCAAATCCTTTTCCTAGTCCCCAAGGAATGCATTCAGGAGGCCAAATGCCTCAGGAAGCAGCTGCCACACTAAATACTTCTAGCTGGGGATTGGTCCTGAGACGGTGGGAAAGTCCAACTGGTTTGGAAAATGTAAGTGAAATCTCCTTCGAAACCAGCTTAGCCTCTCAGCTCGTGTTTCATGGTACAGAGGAGATAAGAACCCCCCTCACAGAGCAGATGCAAAGGGGCTTTTACCACTTGATGCATCAGATATTGTTTAGGGTAAAGAAGCAAAATCTTGATGTTTCATTTCTTTGGAACTGGGATTTTTTTTTTTTCCTCCTCCTGAAGGATGACCCACGGGTCTCAATGTCAGAAGATGTCTGCAGTCATACATTGGAGAATTGTGGAGTTAGAGGGGAATTTAAAGTATGTTGTAGCATCTAAGGTTGTGTTCTGGTACTGCTTCAGGAGCAAGGCTACATCTCAACTTGGGCAAAATGTGTTACAAAGAAAAAAAAGAGGGAAAGAAAATCTGATTACATTAGGGGCTTGCTCTATTTCATATCTGATGCCCAGAGACCTTGGTTAGTGCAAGTGCAAATATTGGGCTGGAAAATCCAACAAAAAGCCTTGATTCAGCATATTTATAACAAAAGTAGGTTATTCTCCAGCTACCATAGGGGTTTTTTTTTAAAATAAGATTTATCCTTTGCTTTTTGCGTTTCTTGGGATAGATGATATAATTTGGAAGGATCATCACTTGTATTTTTTCAGAACATTGTTTCACAACATTTCTCTTGTAAAAACAGTGCATCTCTGTTTTCGAGAGAAACTTTATAGAAGGTTTTTTTTTGGGGTGGAGACGGGAGAAGCGAGGGACGGACAAAAACAAATTCTAATTCTCCTAATCCCTGAACTGTTTTAGGAGAAAGGAACAGACCTGCTGTTTGCAGTGTGTTGCAGGCAAGACCGACCTCTGCAGGACAAAATGGGGCAGGTCTAAAGAATATTAGGTTGAATGGAATTGTGGCTTGTAGTGGTAGCACTTAAAAGTAAGTATTCTCCTATTTTTTGGAGAAAGTCCTTCGTCTTCCCTCTTTTCTTAAGTCAAACTCAGTGTGTGTGTTTACAAAAAGGGGAAGGTGAAATTTTTGTGTGAGCTCCAATCTTCCTCAAAGAGGGTTTCCTTTGCTCCCACTCGTGCACAGGATGGCTGTGAAGGGTAATAAACTCTTGCCACTACTTTTATTCAGGGTGAGAAGCTCCTTGCAAAGTGGCTGTCGAGCCCTAGGACACTTTGAAAAGTGAATTTGAAAAGTTACACAGTGGTGAAATTCACCTAACACTGAAAAGGGGATTAACATTTTTCCAAGCCCCCTATGATCAAACCTGAGATGGGCGACAGGGTGAGTGTGTGTGTGGCAGATTGGAAAGTGTTTCTCCTCCTACAGGCTGAAACTGAGTTTAAGTCTTTTTTTTGTTTGTGGTTGTTTTGTTTTGTGGTTTTTTGTTTGTTTGATTGTGGGGGGTTTTTTGTTTTTGTTTTTTTGTTTGTTTTGTTTTGTTTTGTTTTCTTTTTGAGGAGTCCTGGATTAAAAAGCTGCTTTGATTGTTTTAAAGGCTGTTCTGGTTCTTTTCCTTCTAATTACTCGCCAGTGCCAAAGAGAGCTGTTCTTGTACAGTCAGCACTGCAGATTCTTTGGAGACCCCAAAACACTCGAATAAAAGCTAGTAAATCAAACAAGTTGCTCAATGAGCAGTGGAACTTGTGACTCCAGGCTTCCTGCGCCCCTCCAGTGTGGATGCTTTGGTGACTAATAACACCAGTGTCTCTGAAAGTGGTTGGACATGCGGATTCTCTGATGGCTGATAAGAGCTGAGCTCACACTGTGGTTTTTCTCCCCTGAGGAGTCTCTGACTTTGATCTCTCCCCTTTTCTGAGGAGTGAGAAGTAGGAACTTGATGTATTTGAGTCCTCAGCCCTGCTGTAAGGTTTGGTGGAGATGGTCAGACAGATTTAAGAGCTATACAGGGAGACAACAGCAGAAACTGATGAACAGACATGCACACATTGTGACCCTTTAAGCTGTCCACTGGAAAACTGGGCACCCCTCTCCCTCTGTGCTCCCTGCAGGCTGCCCATTGCTCCTCTGGGTGTTCTTGGCTGGGTGGCGAACTTATCACAGTTAAAAATGTGTGAAAGATTGGGTTTGGGTATTAGGTTTGGGTTAATAAGACTTCACAGTTTGTCCTTTTTTCAGCCAGCACCATTCCCCGCTCTGCTTTGCTGCAAGGCTGCATGAATCCATCCTGCACAGGCAGAAGTGCGTGGCCAGGAGGAGTGAGGTGAGGGGGTGCAAGTATTTTGTCTTTACATTGGCAGCACCCACTTTAAATGCACACCAAACTGCAGCCACGGACACCACGAGAGCACAACTCTTCTTTCTTAAGAAAATAAAACCAAAATTATCTATTAAAAAAAATAAGTGCTGGGTTTGATACCTTGCAGAGGAAGAAAAAATATAAAACCAACGGTCAAAACACGAAGATTTGCTTTTCCAGCAACTCTGACTTACACAGAGAAGTACTTCTTTTTGCAGGAATAATGAAGGGGGCAGACAGAGCGAAGAGATTTTGTGACTAATGTCGACCTCTCAAATACACATCCAGGCATGAGAATTTTAAGAAAAATTTCAAATTGCCGCGTGAAAAAATAGCAGTGGGGAAGTCACGGCAAGAATACAATAGCCCTGAGGAGATAATCACACCAAAAGCATTGCCTAAGGTTGCTTAAACCTCTATCACTCAGTCTTTAAGTTGGTATTGGATGCTGTACCATGGAGGAGGTAGTGTTTCTATGGATACTAACAGCTTTACTATATGTCCAGCTTGCTTTTCATTACATTTTTGTGCCCTTCTCACCTTGTAAAATGGCAAAATATCATGACTGAAATTCCATACAAGATCTAGGTGAATTGCATGTCATTGTTCTGGCTGTGGGAGTGACAGGGAAAAGTTCTGTGCTTGTATAATGCAGGAGATCTAATTTGATTATCACAATGACTCCTTATGGCCTAAAAAAATCTGTTATGTGGCCTGGGCTTTGGCTACTGAAAAAAACAATTTATTGTTGAAATGGAGCTTTTGAGACCTGTTTTCTAAGTGCTGGAAAGTTCTTGGGTTTCAGATGACAATGCCGTGGCCTGTGGTCATCTGACAACTGACCACTGTTCTGCTTAGTTGCAAACACCTGCCATAACCAATGCAATGGCAATGAGGATCATTAGCTACATAATTCCACATGTTCCTGCTTTATCCTTTTACTGAAAATTTAATCATTATCTTAGTTACTGGTCTGTAGTCTATATGCTGCAAAAATACACTGGAATTTATTAAAATGCCTTTTTTTTCTTTTTTTTTGACTGAGGCAAAATACTTAAGTAATTCATTTGAAGCAGGATTTTCTTTGATTATAACGAAGTCACTGGACTCTTGAGCTGCTTCAGTTCCCTGGTTGCTTCCAGGAGGCTTTCATTTTGAATAAGCTCAGTCTCTGCTCCTCAGCCATCTGGCTTTGAGTTCTTCAGCATTTTCATCCTAATCCCCTTCATATGCAAGCCCAGAAAACAGGAGTTTGTTCCAGCTCCAGATAAGTAGTTGCTGGATTTTTCTCTCCTGGTTGCCAAAGCTGCCACAGCCCATCACAAGATACAGTCCAGCTATGCATCATGACCTAAAGGACCTTGGCTGAAGTACTTGGCCTCCAGCTCCTGTTTTGGTGATTCATCTGCGGGGAAGGTAAAATTGTGTCTGCAAAGCTGATTACAGAAATGGACGTTTTCTTTGATGAAGACATTTAAATTTTTGCTATTCCACCCAAAAGTTTGAATCAGAGCTAGTTAAACATGAGGGGTGGGTTTCATTTGTCCAGGTGGAAGCGCCTACAGTGTAGTCCTCTGCACCGTGCTAATATTCTGCATTGTTTTGCAGTCCACGGAGGGAGAGGCACATGGAGTGTAGGATTTATCTTATAGAAGACATCTGAAGTAATTCAGATGAACTAGACCTGGAAGTGATGTAGTTCATTTTCATTCCCTCCGGTGATTAAAGGGAGCATTAAGTGGTTACAAACCAGACCTTTAAGTGCAAAATCCATTCCAAGTCCGTATAAAAATAAAATTCTGAAAGTCTGCAACTTCGTTGATTGCATTTCTTTCACCATGCTCAGGCTAAGCTCTGCTCTTCCTGAGTATATTAGGGGGATTCTAACAATCAGGTATTGTAGCTGTGACATTATTACCATAAGCTGTAGCTCAGAAATGCCTCTAGATTAGCTGAAATGTGCTTTCCATCAACACTAGGTAGGAACGTGTCTCTTTCCCTTCCTTTTTTGTTTTGCAGGGAGGGCAAAGGGGAGCAAACCATGTCTTTTGCAATTCAAAACTGAACAGTCTCCACTTGTGTCAGCGTTCCCACATGACTTTCTTATAGTACAGTGGGGTCTCATGGAATGAAGGATCTTGTTTCACACACATCTGTCTTTTTCCAACCCACATCACCACAGCAGCAAACACTCGGTTTTAGTGACCTCCTGTGCCAATACTTGTGTCTCATTGGGAAGGGAAAGGATTTTCCTCCCTTGGCAGGTGAACATCTAGATTGTGTCTCATATTCCATGTCCTCAGAGCCAAAGTCTGCAGAACATGCATTAGGAAGGCAGCGGTCTCAAGGCCTTTGGGAGAGTGAGACAATACTGTTAAACCTGTGCTCTTTTTTTTCCCCTTTGCAACAGTGTTTTTCAGCCTGTGGTCTATGTACCTCTGGGAGTCTGGAGAATACTCCAAGAGGTCCATGAAAAACAGCTAACAGAAGCAAGCCTATTGTCAGTGGGTTTAAATTCCCTATACAAGGATACATACCTCTTTTGGGAAAAAAAAAAAAAATAAAAAGGAGGCTTGTAAATTGAAAACTGTTGAAAACTGCAGCTCTGTAATATTCCAAGGAGTAATTTTTCTAAACACTTTGATGTGTGAAGGGTCGGAGGGTGAATTATTCTAGCTCAGGCAAGAGCAGTTGCTTTTATAAACATTTAATTATTTTGTACGAACAGGAGAGACTAAAAATTTCCTACCTCTGAATATCCTGTAGTGCGGGAATTAGGAAAATCTCTAGGAAGGTGCGAGGCTTCAATTGGGTGGGAAAAAAATGTTGAAGCTTAGCACATGTGTGGGGAAAATTCCCACCTTCTCTATACTGCAGATATAAAAGCAACACTTCTCCACACACCTCTCTTCTTGATGTTTTGTGCTGTGTGGGATCTGGTAAAGGTTTCCTTGTGGCTGTACATGTGCTCAGCGTTGGAGGAGGGGTACAAAGGGGGTTACTGCTGCTCCATGATGTGCTTCCCATTGGATTTCCACGTACAGTTCATAGCATCCTAATGAGAAGCAAAGATGGGTTAATGGTTCTAGTAGAAACGACATTTGGGTTTAAAACAATGGGTCAGCTTAAACAGATGAACACCTTCTTATTCCTTAAAAGACCTGTAATTTCTGAGGGCTTGTCATACGGTTCAGACATGCTGAGCAACTGCAACTGGATTTTTACCATAAACAACTGTGGAGAAACATGTTTCTTATTTAGGTTGTTCATGTGTTCATGCGCTTTTTTTGCTTCTCTGTTAGTCCACAGAATTCCCATGAACACAAATGGGAAGAGGAAGGGAATATGTTGTGTGGGGAAAGGCAAACCTCCCAGAGCCCACAGAACTCAAAACTATTAACCTATTTTGGGTATTTAGAAAACAAAATGTTTACCTTCACAAACTTGTTTTGCCTGTAATTTAAACTCATGTTCTCTCCTGTGCTATTTAAGGAGATTACATTTCAAAACCAAAGAGATTTTCTAAGGAGCCTGTTTGTGTATTAAAGAAGGCTGACAAAAGCAAAGCAGCCACAGATCAGTCTTATGGAAAGGATTTCTGTACGTCCTGCCCTCATACTTTCTGTGGTTTCTTCTGTTGGAAAGTGTTTAAGATTTTTATATTACATCAAATATTAAATTATGTATTATATAAATGCAATAATGCACATTAATTATAGCTTTCTATTTGTTATTTTTATTGTTTGTATTTATTTGTAGTTTTGTTTGTATTTATTATATCTACTAAAGCTTCTGTTTGTTTCTCTCCCTTTTAATTTGTTGTGTCTCTGTCAACTTCTCACAGCAGTGCGTGTGTTAGTGGGAGGTTGTGCTCTGTTTAGAAAACATGTATCCAATAATGTGGAAAATAACTTTCAGACCTAATTTATCAGCATTGTCAAAGAATTCGGAAAATTTCAAACTTTAAGGTCAAGACAGCTGAGAAAGCAAATGTTTAAATATGCCAAAGATTGGAAGATGGCGTTATTCTTCAAACTCCCCTTTCTCATCAGTCTCATTTTGTTGTTCAAAACTGAGTCAATTTTGCAAGTAGGATACCATGAATGGGAGTGAATAAGATTCTTGTTTGGATTACAGTGACAACCAAACAACTTGTAATGATAAGGAGGTTTTCTTTTGTGAGGGGAAGAACCAAAGTTGAGCTTTCAGATTTAACTTTCCATGATCTGACAGTTGTATGCTTGATTTCTCATTGTTATGGTTGTCTGCTAGCCCAGAAAGACTATAATGAGAGTTCTGAAGCACGGTGATAAAATTGGTTTGTACTGTGGTCCCTGAAAGTAGATGTGCGGCAACAATTTGGCTGCAGTATTATAAACAGTGGCTTGAATTATTTATTTTTTAGAGAACAGAAATATTTCTAAATATTCTAATTTTTTTTTAAACATACATGCTGTATTTCTGTGTTTGTTGTGTCTTCTAAGGAGTTACATTTTATTCTTTTGTCTATTCAGAAAGTTTTTGAACATACCACCAGCAAAAAAAGCAGGGTGTGTGGTTCCTGAATGCAGTGCTGAAGAGCCAGACCCAAGTCCCATGGAAATGCTCGTGCCAATGACACATGAAGTGCGGGTCTGGATTCACAGTGGGTCTGAGTCAAAACCTTGCAAAATCATTCTGAGCTTTCCCTGCGACTCCAGTTGTCTTTGGCTGATGTTCAGTGAATGGGGAGTCAGTTGACTTGTAATTCTGACCCCAACTTATTTTTATTTATTATGAGTGGACACCAACTGCTTCTTTGTTGTCTGAAATATACTGTGTGCCCTTGAACTTTGACATCTTCCTTCCAAGAGGATGATTTAGACTTGTCTGTGGTTTGCCAAGCCAGCAGGCTACATCATACTTTTGGACTTCTGACAGACCACGAGGGACTGATCCCCCACCAACCTTTGGAGTGATACATAAAGAAAAATATGAAAAACATATACAAGGCCTTATGAAATGGAAACATTGATAGACAGGGCCACAGATTGTGTGATTACCTCTGCTGATATGTTCAATTAACAGTCTTGTCAAGGGGAACCTGGCTTTGGTCACTCAACCTTACTTCATTTAAGTTGATAGTCCTCGGCATCCAACAGTGGGATAAGCCAGATTCCTTAGCTTTGTTTGTTTTGGCCTACCGTGTCTCTTTATGAGGAAAATGGTCAAAGTAAAGTGCTTCCTCTGTGTATTTTGACAGGAAACAGTACTAATATGCTTTCCTTTTGTCGTATGCCTTGCTCTTTTCTCCCGGTGTTGTTCAAATATTTTCAGTCCAATGACATATTTATTAACCCACCACCCTCTGCATGGGGTAGGACTTTGATTGGCCCATCTGTAAAGACTCTCGGTTAAGGTGGTTTTTTCAGCGAGAGTTAATAATATTACTACTATTCACGTAAAACTCTGAGACAATCTCTTTAAAAATGGAGCACATTTATCTAAAACAGCTGGTTAAGAGAGCATGAGGGCCCAGCTAGAGTCGGCAAGGTCGGGGGTCAGGGTTAACACCAATCTCTGTGGAACTTTGAAGCTGACATTTTACAGATTATATGTGTCTCAGTGCACAGTGGGCATGGCATATAAATTGGTCTTAGAGGCCCCTATTTGTTCTCTGCATTTTTATGAGCCCACAGAGTTGTTCTTTGAAGCAGCACACACAGAAAATAAAAACTCATTTTAATGTTGTGGAACTATTTGCTGTAAATCATGTTAACATCCTGGCTTTTCTGTAGAGGGATGCAGTGTGTTTTTCCATGTTCTTGGGTGCTGTGATCACCCCTGATTTAATCCCGTATTTTTCCTTTTAATCTCACTTCATAGATCTTGTCTTCCCTCCTGTTCCCCACTGTGGTATTTGCACAGTTATCCTGCCTGGCTGGCTGATTTTAAGCTACAGGCACACCTTCATTTTGCTTCATGCAGTGACTTAGCTATTGTAAGTTCTTACTCCCTCCTCTATCGAAAATCCCCTGGCACTCTAAACCCCTTGCTATTGTATGGCACTGCAGCCTTAGAAGAAAGCATCTGATTTCAAAGAGACCAAGTTCCATTCTGGAACTAATTATATCATTTATTTTATGATTTTTTTTTTTTTAATTGCTAGGTGTTTTAACTGCAAAATGCTGAATTCTGGAGAGCCACAAGGAACAGACACTGTTAACAGAATCTGCTGGAGGTATTTTAGCCACCCAATTAATTTTCAATAAATGCTTCCAATAGGTAATTTGCTTCTGGCCAAATGTAAATCAACTGGAGACAAATAGGGTTAAAATTAGAAATGTGTGAGAGGGACAATGTTTATGGACAAAATAACCTGGCACTCCTAGAAATAACTTGCTGACAGTGATAGAAAATTAGACCACACAGATGTTAACAGAAACTGAACACTGTGTGTCACGTGGCCCTGGTAGAGTTTACCAGCTGGACATGCAGCGGGCTCCTACGTGCGAGTCCCACCTCACAAGGCCTGTTATCCTTAATCTTCCCTTGGTATGGATTTGGCATGACACACCTCAGTCCTCTTCTATGTGGCATCCTTCCTAAGGTGCCTTTTCTCCATTCTCTTCTGCAAAAATTGACTTTATCATTCTCTTGAACCTCCATGAAGCCTCAGAGACACTCCAGCTTGTACAAATACCCTCTGCAGAGCTCCAAGATTCTACGTTCTCTGGTCTTAGAGGTCATGTTTTCAGTAGCTGAAACACAGACAGTTAATGATTAAAATTTTCTAATTATGTTAATTACTAATGGCACAAATCTACATCTGCTTCTGAGAGAAATTTAAAATAGAGATTTAAAAAAAGTTAAACACTTCTTGTGTGTTTACCTTTTTAAATTTCCTCACCCCTTTCACATGTTGTTCTCTCCTAATCCCATTGCTTTCCCCTCTAGAAAATGAAGTCCATATTTGTCCCTCCCTGAAAGGCCTGGTGAGAGACTAATTTCGTAACTCCCAGTCTTCCATGCCAGGTGGGAGCTTCACCCACGTGAAGCAACAGACTGCCTAAATCCCTTCCTGCCCTTAAATTCGAACTGTAAAAGGTCTGACCTGGGCAGAAGTAGAGTCTTTATCCGTGAAAACCTTCATGCGAAAAGGGGAGTGTTAAGGTTTGATGCCTCTTTATTATGGGTCTTAAGTCACTTACCTTTGTAATTTAGAATAAAATAGGCAACTTGGTTCAGTGACAAGGACAGGACTGGTGTTAACTTGCTACTGAGTGTGCCTGTGGATACTGGAAGAGCCTTCAGAGCAGACACCAGCTGCTGTATAAACAGGGAGATCTCTCAAAGCTGGCATTCATGGGCAGACCAGCAGCAGCACTAACGAGGCTGTAGTGACATCGCTGGCCTGAAAAACAGGCCACAGAAAACTATGTGGTATGAGGTGGGACAGACATAGGCTGCCATTAAATAAACCTAAGGACAAGTGAACTTTGGAGGCATTTGCTTGCCCTTCTAGAAGGAAGCTTGCTTAAATCTTTTAGCATTTTCTGAAAGCAGAAGTTAACATCGGAGGCTTGCAACTTCCGTAAACTTCTCCAAACATAAAGGTGACAAAGCAAACTGATAATTATCCTGACATTTTCCTAGTCTCTGTTACTGAAAAGACACTCACACGGTCTCAGTATTTGCCTGGTTTTAGTGGATTTAGGTCTGGTCATGCTCTGTAAGTAGGATCTCTGTCAACCTCAGGAAAAGGGCTTGGCAGAAAATTTGTTGGTTGATTTAGCAAATCTTTTAACACTGTAGAATCACAGGGGGTCTGGAAAATTTTGTTCACGGTTTTGAAGTCCCACAAAGTTTATTTCTGCCACCTTTACTTTTCTGTGATGGCCAGTGTATGGAAAATGGCAACATATCAGACTCCATTCCTGCCTCAAGCAGCCCCAAACAAGGTTGAGTGCTGGCTCCCACGCTGGTTTCCTTCTTTTTCTTGGCTGTGCTGGCGGAGGCATTTTGCTGACATTGAGAGAGGAATATTTATTTAGTTCTATACCGATGGAAAGTTTCTCCATCTGCAGTGCTGCTCATCAGAGATCTTCTTTTTTTTTCAAACGGCCTAATGCTGGTAACCTCTCCAGTGGAAGACATTTGCTCAAGCATTTTGCTGAGTCAGGCAATCGAGTGGGTTTCATGATTGAACAGGGCATGCATGTCCATTCTGTTCCTGCTTCTCTCCAGCCTGGAAAGCTTTGCTGGTTGTTGAGAATGCTGTCACAGAAGCTGCCCATGAGATCAGCCACTGCAAGGCTTTTCATTTTGTCTGTGGTCACACCTCTGTAGGACAACACTGTGAGACTAAGTGGTAACAACAGCTTCTGTCAAAATGTCCAGGTCATTCCTTCCTTGTTATAAGACGTGTGGAACATACTGTTGCTCCATCAAAACACCTAATCTACAGAGCCTGTATTCTTTGGTTTCACCTATTTTTGAGATTAGAAGGTTGGGGTGAAATATCCAATACACAAATCCTTGTATATTGACAAATTGTTCTCATTGAAAGCAGAACATGCCTGGAGACCTTACTATACGGCTTGAAAATTCTTAAGGAAATACTTTATGATCAACAGAACCAAACCAGCTGTTCCCATTTTGCTAGGATAATGCAAACCCAGCTGGAAAGTGAGCTGGACTGACCCCTGCCCTGAGGAGGCAGCAGCCCACAACAGAGCAGGGTGGTGGCAACAGTGCTGTAAACATCTTTGAAAGAAATTGTGAAATGTAGGAAAAGAGAGCACTGTTCCTTGATTTCCTTGACAATTCCACTTATTCCGTGTCTAGCTATTCTTAAGACTTTTGCAAGGCCCCACTTTCCAACATACCTGTGCAAAGTGAGTGTTTTCTGAATTCAGGTGTGCTAAAGTCAGGTTGAGCTTTCAGAATTTTTGATGAGATAACAAGAAAGGCAGGTACAAGCTGAATCCAATAGGAGTGTGCAGCTTGACACAGAATCCCATTACAAACAGGTACTTCAGATGGGCTCCCCAGAGCTAACGTAGCTTGAAAATGGACAAAGGAAATAACTGGTGAAAAAGATTTTGTAAAGATGAGGACAGATCCTGAGCTGGCATAAATTTCTCCAGCTCTGCTGAAGCCAGTGGAGCCTTTTTATACTCTGGTATACTGGTGTTTCAGCCCATAAAGTTGCCCTTTTGATTCCATCATTAATTATGAGCTGTAGTTTTGAAATTCATAGCCAGGCAAATAATTATCTACTTAACATTGTGACTAAACATGCATTTAGGCTTGCAGGAAGAGGGACCAGTTAATCTAAAGACCAATATGAGAGCAATACACATGAGAAAAGAGAATCTGATTTTGTATGGCATTTTTAGCATATTTTTCTGCTGCATCATGGAATTGATTGATGAATTAATCCTGAACCACATTTAATAATCAAGACTCAAGCAATCAGTTATGTTCCAGGAATTCTGATTTTTATGACCCATCTACCTATAATAACATATTACCTTTACTAACCGTGTTTAAGGTAGAGTTATTATGAGTTCTTTACGCTGCTAGAAGAACTGATGGTCATAACATCAGACAGATGGATCAGTTTTGGATAATAATCTTGACTTCTGGAAAACGACAGTATTTCTATTTCTAAAATTCTATTAAGATAAATGATAATAAGTTTTCCTTAAGCTCAGTGCTACCTATTAGTACAAGCTACTTAATGAGGGACTTAGAAGTCGCTGAAAATACTTTACTTTTGAGTTTATGGACATTTGATACAGTGCTGAATCCGTATATTGCCTTTAAGTCTAAAAAGCATAACAAAACTCTACATTTTTCTGCATTAATCTAGATGTATTTAATTAGCAGTAAAGCACAAGGCTGGGAGCCAGGAGGTCTGGGTTGTAACTCCTATGGGGATCCTTTGCAAGCCTTGCCTTGCCTATCACCTGGGAATAAAAGTCTCTCTAGAGAGAGTTTGCCACAGTGGAACTTAATTTACTGATGTTTTAAAAGCAGTTTAAAGGGCTGCAATGGGAGGCACAAGAAAAATGAGAATTGTGTGGATCTATTGTGCATCCCAGGACCCTGGTGACTGTTAATGATGGACACATGGCAGAAAGTTTACAGCATCGCTTAGATGGACATGTATTTGGGTACTTACCAAACATAAAGCCTCTTTCTGCTGAAATCAATAGAAGTCCTGTGCTAAGCCTCATGAAGGCAAGACCAGTCCTTGTTCAGAGTCTGTGTCAAAAAAAACGAAACCTGTGCGGGACACGTTCTCATAAAATTTTCTCATGAAAATTTACCACAGTGAACAAGAAAGTGCAAAGGAAGAGGAAGCAAGATATGTACCTCTTTAAATGAAATGGAATTTTGTTTTTGATCTCAAGACAG
The DNA here is from genome assembly GCA_013396775.1 of Cephalopterus ornatus. Taxonomy (NCBI): domain Eukaryota; kingdom Metazoa; phylum Chordata; class Aves; order Passeriformes; family Cotingidae; genus Cephalopterus; species Cephalopterus ornatus. The sequence continues at coordinate 445,721 of VZRE01002010.1, forward strand.
GCTTTTCTTGAATGCTGTGCACAAATTTGTTTTACTTTGCTGTTGCTAAATTTCTTGAGCTACTGCCAGTGGTAATTCATTTGAGCTCTAATGTCATGATTAAACACGTTGAGTGACTGAATGAAGATGGGAAATGCCAGTGTGCATAAATCACAACAGACTGCCAGTTGTTCTCCATTTGCTTCCTCCTTGTTGTCTCCTAACACCCTTGATCAATGCTGTTTCCTCATTCCTTCACTCAAATGGAGACCTGTCCTCATCCAGCCTTTTTTACAGCTTATTTTATAAAAGCCTCTCACTTGCTCTGCCAAGTAGCCCTTTTTTTCTGGGGGAAGCCTGAGTGAGCCCAGCTCTAATACTCAGGTGAGTCAAACCCAGAGACTTCCATCGATATTGCAGGGGTAGGTCTACATTAATGTGAAAAGACATCTCAAAAAATATTTATTTTGACTTTTCAACCACATGAGAAATGCCATTAATTCATATCTACCTGTTCTCATTGGTCTACCCCAGCAATAGCTCCTACCCCAGGCCAAAAAGACTTTAAGCTCACAGCTAGTGGAAAAAGCAGACAGAAATCTGGTGCTACATTTCATCCTTGGTCATGAAGATAAAGAAATGTGCTCTGGGCTGCTGGCAGCTCTTTGTTTCTTTGGCAGAACGTCACAAAAAATGATAAGTGAAACACCGAAAAAATGGTAAATCACTCAGGGAAAACTAGATCTATTTTGTTTTGTCCCGAAGTGTTTCATTATAATCATAAACCATAAGGTGTTAAAGGGGTTAACAGGCTCTCAACTCATTGTCAACTAATTATCTTTAAGGTGTTGTCATCACATACTAATCGCTGGGTGAATGCCAGTCCCACCACTGGGAGGTGCCCAACCCCAGGGTGACCTTCTCTCACCTAACAGATGCTTACTTCATTAACTTCAACCATCACTTGCACAAAAAAAAAGCTTTTAGGGACTTTCATCTTTTTAAAAGGGCAGGGGAAAAACCCTAATAAACTGGTAGCCTGGTTAGCAGTAGGGGACAGCTTTAGCTTAAGGCACCATGGGTGGCTAAGATGTATGAGAAACAGATGTAAGGCCTTTGGTGATAGGTCTGCACTTTCTATTTATTGACAAATGAAACAGGCAATAGAAGGCAATTAAAAGCCAATGATTGCACACAAACAGTGCAAACCGTAACAGCAGAGAGGAAAGAAAAGCAACAACACAGTGCAGCTCAGCTTGTTCGGGGCCAAGTGACATCGATTTGGGAAGCAAATACGTGATTTCTTTGCAAAGAAAATGTTTTGAGTTTAAAGCTGAAGACGTTTGATAGTTGTTCTTGCTTTTGTATTTGTTTCTTTCCCCAAGTGCTGCCCAGTTTCAAGGCACTTCCCATCTGTTTGACTCTGGTTTTCTTTCTGTGGTTCAAAGAGGAGGTTTAGTATTGGTTTTAACTGATGGGATGGATAAGAAAGATAATCAAATGTGAATAGACAGCAAAGGGACAGTCCTTTCTTGCAGTAACTGATTGTGTCAGTGATTTGACATCACACCCCAAGTTTAACAACCTCTTTGTATTTTAATATTTTCTTAACAGGCACTTGAGACCTGGACATGAAAAGATAAATTCAAATTCCTTTACTCAGCTTCTCTGAAGAGACAGGTTTATCCCTTTTAATACTAATCTTCTGTCCTCAGGAAATAAGCATGCAAGATAGTTTATCTCTGAAAGAACTGGAGGACTGTGTGTTCTGCCTGCAGGGTGATCTCTCTGATCCCAGAATGTACAGATAGGTAACGTGGGGAAGAGGAGATCTTCTTTGTAGGCATTTTAACAACCAGACTTGGGATTACACCTACTTTTCACTTAATAAGATGAAGGTGCAAATCCATAGGCCTAATTTAAATGCATCTTTATTCTCCAAACTATGATTTTACACCAGAGGCAAGGACAAAGCCAGCTCACCCTCCCAGGATGATGTTACGGCCAAGCAGAATCTCATTAAAAATCAATTCCTCATGTCCATAAAACAAGTTTATTTTATCTTGTGGGAGCCTGCTGTTAGCACTCACACAGTCCCATTGTGTGGAATTCTTGCCCGTAGTTGTATGCCAAACTGCACAGTGTACCATTAACGAGTTCCAATTTTATGCTAAGCTTTTCAATATTTTTGGTGTCATTTACTGCAGGTTATTTTGCCAGCATGTGGTGTCTTATAACATATGTTATTAATAGTGATGACATGTTTAGGTTCTGAAGGTTTAAACAAGACCTCCAATATTTACATTTATAAAAGGGGGAAATGATGAGAGCAGGACTGGGATTGGCCACTGAAGGCTCCAGCTGTGCAGGTATTCATCCTAACCCTTGCAGGTCAAGGCTTGCTAGCCAACTGTTACAAAAACATAATGCAAAACACATTTTATAAGCACCACAAGACAAGCCAATACAGGTTAATTATCTATTAATCTGCCCTTTTTGCAGAGGGTAGTAGGAGGCACATGTGTTTGGCCTTGTGCTTCATGGTACCCCACACACCCATGGTCTGCAAGGGGTGATGGAACCCTTGGCTGGGTGATACGGGGAGTGCCATGGGGCTCAGGTGTCCTAGTGGATTTTACTGGCTTAACACCACAGATAACCATAGATTATCAAATAATCCCTTCCTTGAGTGGGAAGGGACCCACAAAGATCATCGAGTCCAGCTCCAGGGCCTGCAGAGGACAACCCCAAAAATCACACCATGTGTCTGAGAGTACTGTCCAAATGTCTCTTAAACTCTGGAATAGTTCTTCACTGAGACTATGCAACAAAAGCAAAGTAAAATACATTCACTTACATCTCAATAAGAGAGGTTTGAGTTTATGCATGTTATGCCTTACTGCAACAGATTAAGGATATCCGCATGCTCAGTAAATAGTTTTGCTGACCTGTGGTAATTTAAATTGCTGTAACTTGATTTTGTCTCAGGGCCTCCGCATGTCTCTATCTGCGTTCTGGTGGAAAAATGGTCATTGTGATTTTTAGGCGCTATTGTAATTAATAAATAATGGTCTCATAGTAATTTAGACATACACTTTTAAAAGCTGTGAAGAAAACATCATATGTTGCTAATCTTGAATGTGTGTATTTGGAAAGGGGGGAGGAGAGGTCCTTCAGTCCTTGGTACCAGACGTAATTAGGATGATTAGTCAAGGCTGACTACACTGTAAATTATAGGGAGCAAAGAATGGTGTTTGAGTGATGTTTTGTGGTGCTAGGAAATGACTCATGTCTAGGAAAGATAAATACAGAGTATTAAATGAATTATCATATATTGTATTTAGTTATATTGATAAAAGAAGTCTAATTTTTTTATTTCAGGGGCACCCAAAATTACAGGGTTAGGATTTTCAAAAGGATACTTGCAGCTTTATTTAGGCAACCAACCAATTGAGTTTGTTTGCTTGATCAAGCTTCCCTCAGAAATTCCAGTGACACTGGTTTGGATTTTTAGTTCACCAGAAAGTGCAGGCCTGGAAAAATGCTGCTTAAAGTGAAATCTCCTGTGAACACACAGCATTGCTGTTTTTGTAACTGGTAGGTGTAGGCAGCAAGGAACTGATGGTCACAAATGCGCCCATGGGCCCAGATGCTGAACTTCCCATATGTTTAACAGAACATGGGCATGGGACCTCTTGGGAGAAGACAACCACTTTAATTCCTTTACTCGTACATCGTTTGGTGCAACAGCAGCCTTGAGGGCATCACCTGTTTATTTAAAACCTTGAATAAATACCATATGTTGAGTAATTAATAAGCTGATGTTTTGTTTTGTTCTGATCAGACAATTATGTCAAGTTTCAAAACACGTTGTTTTATAAATGCCCTCTTTACCAGAATGTTTTGTACTCAGAAATCAGGCACAAGACGTTTGTGGGATAAAATCATAGTCCTATTCACTGTATTAACCCTAACAATATAGGAATGTCTCTGTGTGTCTTCTGTCCAGTCCAGCAATGGCAAGTATATATAAAGTAGCCTTGAAACCCAGTAATCTTTATACTGTGTTGTTTTCTGAGGTTTCACTACCTAGAAAATATCTATGAGCCATTTTATATCCCACTGTTTTCTGGCAGCTGAGGGTGGCAAGTAAAGGACAGAGCAATTATTGTGCTTTATGTAACAGTGATGTTATTTGCTGTTATCTCAACTGCTTCAATTAAAATACAGATAATTAAAAATATGACATGACCTCATGGTGGTATCTCTGAAATGCCTGACCATAGAGCACAACCGGGAGCCTGGTGACACATGACTTTTTGAATCAGCAGGGAGCCCAAGATCTCTGTTCCTTGAACCTCTCTGGGCATAGGAGATGCTATGGTTAGTCAATTTATTTCATTTTTCCATTATTTTGAATTGAAATTTTGCAATAAATAAAGTCAGGGATGAAATATAGCTGGAATTATCCTTATGGTTTTGTATAAGGAAACAAACAAAATTACCTACTACATCACATTTTCCCACACCTGTCCTTTTGGCTTCTATTCACCCAAGAAAAATTGTGAATTTTTTAGGGAATTGCAATCAAATCGGACTAACAGGAAGAAGATTTAAAGGAAGGATTCACAGAAGAGTCCTACAGGTTTTATGGCATCAGATGTCTGTGTAAAATGGAAACTACTTTCGGTACTTAAAGCGACCTTATAGGAATAGAGGGAGAGCAACTTTTTACACAGGCAGATAGTGACAGGACGAGGGGGAACTCTTTTAAACTAAAATAGGAGTGATTTAGGTTGGATTTTAGGAAGACATTCTTGACTGTGAGGGGCGTGAGGCCCTGGCACAGGTTGCTCAGGGAAGCTGTGGGTGCCCCATCCCTGGGAGTGTTCAAGGCCAGGTTGGACAGTGCTTTGAGTAACGTCGTCTAGTGGAAGGTGCCCTTCCTGTGGGTTGGATCAAGATGATCTTAAAGGTCTCTTCCAATCCAAGCCATTCTCTGATGAAAGATCTAAATGAACACCCTCCCCCCCGAGAGAGAGGCTGCAGCACAGCTCCTGCTGTATTAATAGAAATGGGAAATACATGAGAAACAGTCATGCTGAATACTCCAAGAAGAGGAGAAGCCTCTGCTGGAGTTCATGTTATATTAGGCACAGGTTGATCCAAGCATGAGATACAGCCACAGCGTTCACTCTCTGGTTTTAGATCTCCATCCCCAGAAATTGCAATTCAATTTGAATTCAGCATTGTAAGATAGCATCTGTGAATTGGAATATTTGCAGTACAATCAGGAAACTTAAGAGTGTTTTTATTTTGTTTAAAAGGCTTGTTTTTATATGTTCTCTCAAAGGTTACACACAGAAGAAGTAATTTGTTCTTAAATTTCTTAAAGTCAAGAAAAATCACCGAAATTTTATTTTCTTTTTAGTTATGAATTTCAAAATAATATTTATTAAAGTTTTCCAAGGCAAGTGGACAAGTTAGGCATGCATCTCCTGCTGACTTTCAGTGGGGACTCAACAATTCACTGTCATATTTTTTCTTTAAAAAATCTCCCCTACCGGTATGCAACTATTCATTTAGGCAGGACTGATTTTGTATAGAAGGAGTGCCAGGACATTAACGCAGCTCACAAATAACAGAGGGCTCAGCTGGGTGGTGAACTAGGTCCTGTCTCACCACGCCACAGCCCTCTCACAACAGAGTTAATCTTGGATTTAGGCATCCAGCACTAGGAGTGCAAACTTAAAAAATGCAGCTGGCGACTTTTTGCTTTATTCTTGTTTATCTAATTCTCCTAAAAATCTCTGGGCCAGCTAGAATTTCACAGCAAGGCCCCCTGCAGGCAGTGGGAGCAAAGAAGTTGGTAGAGTCAGAAAATTTTGGAGAACCAGAATGATCTGATCTTCATTATTGTTCCCCTTGTTTCATACATTCTTTCTGTTTTGGGAGCTGTCGCCGCCTCAGTACAGCATCTCTTAAAGGTCACCTGTGGAATTTTTGAGAATTTTAAGAGCCCTCAGCTTTCTCCAGTTCATCTGGTAGCAAAAAGGTGGGGTAGCACAGTGCTGTACCTGCCCAGAGAAGGCCTGGAAAGTGAAGTGTGACATGGGCTCGGGTGTCCCAGCTGCTGTTGGGGTCAGGAGTGTGGGTCCATATGCAGTGAGCTGTCTCTCCTACATCCTGGCAGTGGGGGCTTTGCCCTGGCCTTAAGCTCAGCACAGGATCTTACCTCTTCCCTGAAATAGGGGTTACACGTACAGCAGCTGAACAGCCTCTGGATCAGTGTTTTATTTCCTCTTTGCCTAAAACTGCCCTTTCTGTGGGCTATAACCATGAAGTTCACTGCTTTAGAGAAACACACAGAAAGTCAGGTTCTGCAGCAGGTTCTAAATTCAGTTATTGTTTTGAAGTTATTACTATAATCAACTCCAAAAACGTATGGACTCAGATGTACTTTCCTGCCTTCCTCGTTTTAGTGTGCTCTTTGCGATCCAGGCAAAGTCCTGCAGGTCTGGCTCTTTCTCACCCTTGCTACCTATGTTTTCTCTTTAGCACTTGGAAGCCTTTTCAGCTCCTCTCTGGCTGGATTTCTTCATCTCAGCTGGTCTTGAAGTCAACATCCTTCTGGACTAAAGCACACTTCCATGTCCTGTTTCCTGCACACAGTGTCTTTCCCAGAATCTACAGTCGCCTTGGCATCTTCATTTTTTAATTCTCAGCCACTGATGTTATTCCCTCAGTTGTCAGGTGACCTCAAGCAGACTCCAAAATTATCCCTACCTGATATCAGCAGCTTAGTTCTCTTCCCTCCCTATTCCTTAGGTGTTCATCATATTCAAGAAATGAGGTAGAAGCCTTCTCCTTGTCCATGACTGTTGCAGTGGAACAGACTATTGGCAACATTTAATGACCCCTACACAAAAGTTTCTCTCCTCACCTCCTGTGGATCCTGGGATACTGTAAGCCAAAGCGAGACAAGAAAGAAAAAGATTCCCTGCTCGGAGTGGATTTTGTAGCCTCTCAGACACGCAGAGTCCCCTGTAACAAGCAAAATTCACAAGCTGTATGTGGAGGCATTGCCCGAATTGTCACTTAAGTTAACATGAAATTTTACAGTCTTTCCCTAGGAACGTATATTACTTTAACAAAATAAAAAGACTTTCCCCCTTATCAAGTCTTATTCTTTTACATTTACAGTTTGCCTGACGTACAGGAGTAATATTCCATGGTTTGCTACAACTTATAAGTTTATGACCCTTCTGTGGCAGATCAGACTAAACATAATTCATTCACAGCTACTTAGTGTTCTGGGAAATAAACCCCTGAACTTAAATAACTATAGTGTGACCTCTTTAAAATATTATTTATGGGTTAAGAACTATTATTATGTACATATCAAGATGTGCCAAAGGTTATAAAACAAACACTAGTCAGCAAACTGCTCTGTTGACTGGCCGAGTCACTTGTGGCTTGCTTTCTCGTTATGGTCCTACAAATATCTGTAAATGGAGAAAAGTAAAACTTGGCTGCCTTGGTAATTAGGATGAAGTTGATGCTATGGACCACTGAGGATTCAATAACAAATAATTCTCTGCCATAAACAGAATGCCAAACTATAGCTAAGCAATCCAGTTGAAAGACATGGTGTTTTGCATTAAAAGAACATTGATTGCCACAGGGGTGCAGCCACTGTCACAATTAGCAGGGAAATGACAGCCCTTCATCTGCTATTCGTTTTGTAAATCAGGTGATTGAATGCAGGGAGAAAGCTCCAAGCAGAATGTAAGGCTCCCAGAAGGGAATTTCAGGTTCTGGTTTTGATATCTACCAGCCCACAGGGGGTTTGGGGACCGTGTGAGTGTGTATTCGTTGCACTGCTTGGTCACGTGTAATCCACCTATATCAGAACACATCTTGTGCACAAGGCTCCTAAAATGTTTTACAGGCAGAGCTGTATAGACACACAGATCAGAAATGTTCATAAGAATCAAAACCACATCATATAATTTTATGTGAGAAATCTGTCATGGTTTATTTCCCCTTCCCCTCACTCACCCTCCGCTCCTCCCAATAATAATAATAATAATAATAATAATAATAATAACAACAACAACAACAACAACAACAAAGAGAAAAAAGGTTTGAATGAAAAATTAACCATCAACTCTATCTGGACAAGTATTATAACAGCCATGAATAATGTCACAGGACAGCCCCTTCTATTTCTTTTTCAGACAGGGAAGTTCCCCAGGAATGTCAAAGCCGTTTAAATAATTTCTGCAGTAAGGAGAGATGTAAGTACCTGCATACAGGTTTTCTTGGCTTTCAAATCAAGTCCAGCTCACAGAGATCACCTCCATCCAACTTGCTATTTAGAATCAGGGACAGTTTCAGGCATGTAAGGTAAATGCTGAGTGATTAGTATGGGGAAATAAATAGTTTTTCAGCCCTCTGAAAGGAGTTTTTTTTCTGTTGTTAACTCAGTGGAATTTTTTTTCTCCTTCTAGTACAAAAATACTGCATAAGAGGGCTGGCACCAAAACAGCAAACAGCCCTGTGGCGAGGGCAATCCCTAGAGGTGGTGAAGACTCAAGTTCATGTCCTTTTGAAAACTTGAGGTTTGCACCTTTGTGTGTCACATCCTATGAGGTCTGCTGACCCTGCTCTGACACTGACCAAAATCCCATCCTGGGCTGAGCCAGCTTTCCCTCCGGGAGCTGGGTAGAAACCAGCACCTTTCCCATCAGAGGATTGTTTCACTGGAATATTTCAATCCATTTTGTTCAACAGTTCTCTTCTGCCCTACTAGTTAATGATTCTTCTACTGTGTTTGCTGAGGGACCTCAGTCTGTTACACAGCTTAACATTTCCTTCATGATTTGATCCCATTATACCAGTGACACCCCTGCAGCGACTCCAGATATTCACATAAACCACCATTTTCACAGGACTGAGGCTGTTGAAAGATCCCAGTTTATTAGAAAGCAAAAACCAGGTCTTGCACCAATATGTTGCTTGCATGGAACAGGGAGCCAAGAGTCATCACTTCCCACAGAAGTGAGATGGAATTGTATGAATTCCAGGATGATATCGCTTATTTGGATGAAAAACTGACTGTTAGCATGTGAGCCAAACTGCTTAAAAGTCCTGAATTTCCCTTAGAACATGGCGGGTACAGACTTAACCAGCAGTCTGCAGGGATATGGAAGGTACTGGAAGAGGCAGGTCTTGAAGTGCTGGGTGTCTTTTCCGTCAACAGAAAATAGGTAGCATTTCTTAATATTTGGTTCTTTTCCCTAGATCAGAGTTTAGGTTAATGTTTGCTCGTAGGTATTTCCCATGACCTGGTTTAGTTTAGCGGAAACAGGACTATGGGGGACCTGGCTTTCAGAGGAGCTGTGCATCCATATTTGTATCCTAGACGAGAAAAATCCAAACCACCGGGACACCAGGGCATAGAGCATCCGAGACAGTGTGAGCCAAGGATGAGGACCCTGGTAGAGGAACTGGGTGACCTAGGTCCTATTCCTGGCTCTGTCCCATCTGCAGGGTAGTCTCAGGACACCACTTTTTCCCTCTTTGGCCTGTTTTCCTTCTTCCCTTCTGCATTGTCTGTTTTGATTGCAAGTTCTGTGGGACAAACTGTGTGCTTCTTACTAGGTGTTCATCCAGGTTCTAGCACAGCAAAGTCCTGTGCTTATTTAATTCCTCTAAGACACCGCTACAATGCAAATAATATTAGATATCTGAACATTTTTGCTCTTCCATTTTTAATAAGATTAAATATGTGTTTTAAATGTGGGCCTTTGAGAGCCTCCTGGTTTTTTTTTGTTTACACCCCAGAGTAATTTTCGGCTTTGATTGCACAGGAGGCTTTAACATTTACATCCCTGGAAGAAGCTGGAGCTGTTAGTTGAAAGCACAGCCGTGTGCTGCTCAGTGCAGTCCCAGCCTGCCCAGGGGGCTGCTCTAACTAACCAGAATCAAATTAAAGCGCATCATAAAATTACAGCATGCTTTTCTGTAAAGTTTTATTTTTACTTTCCTGGGCCTGGCCCTCCGGTTTCATTAGGAGCAGCGCTCAGCAGAGCTCCCTGCAGGCTGAGGGTACCCTCTAGAGGAACAGGCACTGGCAGCAGTGAAAAACAGGGATGCTCTGTCTTCCCAGGGGCTTTTTTAGGGCCAATGAGAAATCAGGGGAAATGGAATGCTGAGTCTGGCCCCTGTCCACCTGTGCACTTTACCCTGTGCAAGGGAGACAGGGTGCTGGTGGGTTTACGTGTCTTGTTTAAAGGGAGATGTGTGCTGCCTTTATCCTTCAAAAATCAAGGCTTTGCAGTTCTCAGGGCTGCTGGGAAAGGTGCAGTACAAAGAGGGACACAAAACTGTTCATATATTTCCTCCTGTGCATAAGTGCTGGCAGAGAATCAGGTAGGTTGGAAAACACCTCTTAGATCATCAAGTCCAACCATTATCCCAGCACTCCCAAGCTCACCATTAAACCACGTTCCTAAGGGCCACATCTAACAGTTTTTTGACAGCAGGGACACTTTTTCCACTGCTTCCCTAGACAACCTGTTTTGGGAGGCTTGACCACCCTTTCACTGAAGAAATTCTTCCTCATATCCAACCTAGACCTCCTCTGGTACAATAGGATGCCATTTCCTCTTATCCTATTGCTTGTTACTTGGGAGAAGAGACCAACTCCCACCTGTCTACAACCTCCTTTCAGGTAGTTGTAGAGAGAGGTAAGGTCCCCTGTTCAGCCTCCTTTTCTCCAAACTGAGCATCCTCAGCTCCTTCAGCCACTCCTCATCAGACTTTTGCTCCAGCCCCTTCCCCAGCTTTGTTGTCTGTTGCTGGACACAATCCAGCACCTTAGCATCTTTCCTGTAATGAGGGGCCCAAAACTGAAAACAGGATTTGAAGTGTGTATGGGGGGGTGGTACAATGGACTCAAGGCTTGTTCTCCAGGCTTACAGGATCATGTAGGCTGAGCAAGACACTCAGTTTTCTTTAGTCTGGCCAGCCCTGCTGGGAAAACTGCTACCTGTGTCCATGGAAGGGGTAGGTCTTCCTGAAATGAAGCCCCACAACATGGGAAGCAAAGGAGTTCTTTGGTGCCCAAATTTTTTGCAGTTTTCCCTTTTCATATGGACCTAGTCCAGCACTGAGCTCAGCTCCCAGGCTCCTGTGTGTCAGTGCTACACCACTAAGATAAATTCATCTGGCTGATCTGCCCAGCTGGAAGGAGCGACTTCTGTAAGCAATACAAGGGCATTGGCAACACAGCTGGTTTCTTGAAAAATTATGGAAAAGCTTACAATATGTAACGACAGCACAACGTGCATGCAAAATTATGCTCCCATTCCATTCTCCCTTTGCAAATGCCTAAGCTTTATATTCCTGTTGCCTTGCCTCATGGCAGTACTTCACTGCCTCTCGCGTGGTTTGAAAACAAAAGAGGCAGCTCCACCTAGAGGTCTGTGATTGGGCAGGAAAACCTGGGTTTCATACTTTTGCACTTAGGGCTTTCTGTCTGATGCAGTGTTGTGTATGTGGGAATGTTTTCTCTTGTGTAGGGTGGCTTTACCTTCTGGTTTCTAAATTTTTTTTTAAGTTCTAAGATTTTTGGAGCACCTGTACGTGTAGTTTGCTGCCTGTGTGCAGAGTTTGGGACAGAAAGAGGGTGGGCAGGGAGGTCCCAAGCGTTATTTCTCTCTGATTCTTTACAGACTTCTCAGAATTTCTCAGTGCAGTATGAGAGAGGACTGCACTCGAGCCTACACCGAAATTTTCTGACTGAGTCCATACTCTGATTCCAAAGGAGGGAAGAGTACCAGTGTCGTAACCACCATGGAGTGGGGATGGGGACATGCTGGTAACTTTTACTCATAGATGTACACCAACAAAAGGGCTACTTTACGTAATTAGGAATCTAACAGTTTGATTCAAAGGGTAGTTGGGATGGTATCTTTGTATCTCAGAGCTCTCACGACACTGAGATTTTAAAGATCTTGATAAAAGTGCATGCACAACGTATTTTTTTCCTATCAGTAACGATTAAAGCATAAACACAGAGATACATCCACTGCACAGCATATCCCAGAGTCCAGGCCTGGCACAGCACTGCAATTGTATGCTGTTTTGGTTCTGAACCAAGAGGAGAGTTTTTTATAATGGACTGAAGAATAAAAATTAATCCTTAGGTAGACTTTGAAGTTAATAATGCTCAATTATGTATTTCTTTTTCTTCTAATCACCTCATCCAGGTACTTGTTCCCTTCTATCTTTGAGCATCCTTCAACACCATTACATTCTCTATAGTGTACTCACCTCAGAATACTTGTAAGTCCATTTACTTTAACCCTCTTCTGCTTTCTTTTCAACTTCCATTGGTACTATAGGTATTAGAGATGACAGATCTGGTGGTTACTAGAAAAGGTACAGATAAATAGAAATTATTGGTCAATGCTGATATTTCAGTTGAATAGTGTTCAGCATTTGAGGTGAAAAAAGAATATGCAGTTCTTGGCAGATTAGACTTTATTTTAATGAGAAAAAGAAATCTAATGAGAGGCAGGGCAGGAACGTCATAGATGAGGCTCAGTCTCCACTGAAAAAAAGATCTTTGAGGGCTTGCTGATCATTTGTCAAAATTAAAGGAGTCTACTCAGTTAGGTATTATTAGCATTAGTCTGCAACATGCAGTCGTAATAGTCTTATAACGTTAATACATTTTTTTTTCCTCCTCTTTAGCTTACTTACTGTTAAACAATATCTACAATTGTTTTAGCACGGATCATAGTTCTGGAAGACTTTAAAAATTGTGAAGTTAAACTATTCAGGAAAAGAACAACATCCTACTTCTTAAGAAATTATACTAGTATTAGATAAACATTTCTGGAGAACGTTGGGAATGCCAGTCCATAAACAGATCTCTGGCAACCACTGCAGTGGATTTGTTTACCAATCTCTCCATCGTTTGCTGTTTCACCTGTTCCAGTTTCAAGGCTCAGTCTCCTTCATCTGAAATACATCTACCTACTGTTGCAGTGATGGGCCCTGATATGACTCACCACTCTGAATGTTAACATAATTTCCTAATTAACTTTGTTTTAAAATGAACTAAATGTGAAGCTGTTACCACATTCGAGTCTGATCAACTGGGCTTAAGGGAGCAACTCCTGACCAAAGCAGTATAGCAAGTACAAACAAAGACATTTCACAAATGGAAGGACCAGCCTGCCAGTGTTCTGTGGCTGGCTGCACCAGCATATCACAGAATCATTGAATCTTTTGGGTTGGAAGGGACCTTTAAAGCCCAATCCCCATGCAGTGAGTGGGGACATCTTTAACTAAATCAGGTTGCTCAGAGCCCTGTCCAAACTGACCTTGAATGTTTCCAGGGATTGCAGCACGAGCACGTGGCCTTGTTGAACCTCATGACATTCCCAGGGGCCCACTTCTCAAGCTTGTCCAGGTCCCTCTGGATGGGATCCTGTCCCTCAGACAATCATAATGTGCTTTCCGTTGCCGTGGCAGGATTGATTCCTTTTCTGACCTGATGCTCAGATCCTTGGACAGAAAAAAGATCCAGTGACAACAAAAGGAAGGAATAACATGCTGCATGAAACGGACATTGACTTTGTTAGAAAGACCCACTTCTGCAAGAGGAGCTTGAGGGATGAGAGGAAACAGGAGAAGGAGGTTGGTACAATGGCACAGTATCCAATGCCTCAGAGGGAATGGGATGCTCAGCTTTTCTGTACAGGGTTCTGTGTCATAGGCCTGGCATCTACTGATGTATGTAAAGCAAAGACTGTGGGGTCCCCTATGTGTTTGAACAGTCCTGCTGTTCATGGAAAATCCTGAGATTTATTACACTCTGAGCTGTACCAGGAGCTAAAAGAGGCAGAGATCCTCTTTTTATTCTATCCTATTACCACTAGGTAAGGAGAATGCACGCGTCTTATGATCTGGGGCCATTTCTAGCTAATTATAATGATATAATGTCCACGTCCTTGGGCTTCCTAAGTACTTATATATATATCTTGTCCAAGTGGTTTTGTTGCACAAAATGTTAGCCCATGCTAGCTGGGAAAGAGAGTAGGAAGGAAGTTGTTATTAGAAGTTGATAGGAGGGGAGTTGTATCCACAGTGCCTTGTCTGTAGGCAGGAGCAGATAAGCTGACTCGTGTCTCTGAGTCCCCAGCACCACAGCACTACACGTGCCCATGCACGTACCACGTGAAACACGGGCATGGGAATACACAAGAGGTTTAACCTCTACACCAGGGATAATAGAACACTTTCTAATCACCCGTGCTGGTTGTACAAAATATCAGTGTCTTGTATATCAGGGCACTGCAGGTTGAAGAAAACTGCTCAGACTGTTTGATGAAAGCCACTTCCACGAGAAGCTGCTGCCGGTCCTTCATGACAATTTGATGCTGGTGTTGTTTTTCCATTGCTCTGAACCGAATGAGGGTGAAGAAAGCAGAGCAAGGTGTGCATCAGGGGTCTTCAGCATTCAGAATGTGGAAGGGAAGGTCTTTCAGATCTTGATAATACTGGGTAATATTCCTCACCTGCAGGCATTTGTGGCTCTAGGCTTACTTGTAAACCGGAAGGCCAGAAGAGAACTGTACAATTATCTGGACTAAATCTTCAGGCAAAACAGAGAGCGATCACCCTTGTTTGATGCATCAGTCCCAACAAAGAAGAAATAAAAGATACGTTTAAACTTGAATGTTGGATTCCGGTGAATTAGAAAGACAGAATCATGAGTGAAGCAGAAGATTCTACAGTCTTCTACATACATATTAATGTATCTTTACTTAAATCCCATTATTATATATGTGGGTGAAAGCTGTTGCCCAACAAAAAGACACAGAAAAATCAGAAAAGCAGAGGCCACTGCAGATGCCTGACGCCTCAGAGCTCTCTGGTTTAAAGGAGGGGTTTGTTGGGCTCATAGGGACGGTCAGGAGGGGCTGGCATGTGAGTTGACTATCCATGTAGATGGCTTGAACCCAATTCTGAGTGTGTCCGTCATCTTCGGGAATAAGTGAGAAACTAAATTATAAATAATAGGGCAAGACTGCTGGGAAAGAAATAAATCCCAGTAAACCAGAACAATCAGTTTGTTCTCTGGTGTTTCCTGTACAAGTAATAAAATCTAATAACTGAGTTGCTGTTAACAGTTAATGACCACTGCGTTTGTTAATGGACCCAGACAAATGAGAGCAGTTTAATACAACAAACAGGCCATTAGCTGTATTAATGGTTGGCTTGTAGGAGTTAGGGCTCTTATAAACTATATTCTGCAGTTTATAATACCAGCACTTTATAAAATGACCTGGTGTTTTCCAAAAAAATAAAAAATAATAAGGATCAGGTGAGCTCCAATGCAGTAGTGGAAAATAAGTATGCACGGTAACTAAGAAAAGCTGATATTAGGCTAAAATTAATACAGGAACAAAATAGAGTTAGTTCCTGCTTCACTTGCCTCTACAGCTCTTTTAATTTTTGTATTTTTACAGTGTATTTAGCTGCAGTCTCACTTACAAGAAGTGTCAGTGGCATTTTTTGCAATGATTGTTATGAAAGCCAAAGTTTTTCTGTCACTTTACAGACTGACTGCTGAATGTAACCAGCGTCTGGTAGAAATTTGAGGAGGAATGATTTAAGCATTTGCTCTTAACTTGCCAAATGAGGATGATACTAAATTATTACAGAATTATGGGTTGCTGAAGAAGGGAATAATACACACTTTGGTAGGAAAAAGGCTCTAATTTGTGTATAGCTGTAGTGTGAGATGAGGCCAGGTTTAAATCATAAATTTACAACAGAGCTTGGCCAAATTCTTTGGCTTTGTTTGTGGAGCTGAATTGCAAGTTTTCCAGATAGACCCCCAAAAACATAAGAGGGAAGTTGCATAAACTTATTGTTGCGGTTACTGTAACCTGAAGGAAGAATGCAGGAGTAAACTCAGAGAATTGTTCCCATTCTATGGCTATTCATTCCCCTGCAGGGAATGGTGCCTAAGCTAGTTTGAAGATGTGTCACTCCGCAGTTTTTTGCTTAGGTAAAAATTGTAATTTTTACCTAAATTCAGGGGAACACAATAGGCTCACTGGGTCCCTCCTAGATTCATCATATCTCAGCCATGCTGTTCCATGTCCTTCCTCTGTTGATTCTTCTCAGCTGGCAACTTGTGGTTTAAGAAGTTCCTGAGCCAGGGTTTGTCTTATGGTCAGTAGCCACTAGTAAGTCTATCCTTCATAAATATCTGGTCCTTTATGAAGCCACTTATATTTCTGCCCCCCATTTTTGGCAATGAATTCTAAATTATTTTGTGAAAAGTTGTTTGCTTCTCTATGTTTTAAACCTGTGACCTCAGAATTTCTGTGAGTGCCCTTTAGGTCTTGGCTGGGAAAGAATAAAAAATACTTTCCCATTCATCCAGCTCACACGGTTTATGACCGTACAGATGTCTCTCACATTTTACTCTTCAGTCATTCCTTCCCAGACCCAGAAATCTTAAGCTAGAGAGTCTCTCTCCCTTCTCAACCATGTTTCATGCCTTTCATTATCTTCATCATCTTTTTCTGTGCATTTCCTAGTTCTACTCTGCATTTTTTCAGATGCAGGGAGAAGCAGGCTTGCACATAATAAATGCTATGAGTGTATCATTTATAAAGTGCCTGAGTGACAGTTTTGGCATTGCTGTCAGTTCTATTTCTAATCATTACCAATAGTCTATTTGTCTTTTTGATTGTTGTTGAGTACTAAGCTGCTTTTTTCCAGGGGGTTCTCCACCACTACACTAAAATCTCTCAGAGTGGCAGGTTATCAAACCTGCTTGTTAGTCCTGTAATTTACCCATAATTCAGATTACATCGCCTCTTGTGCTTTGTTTTCTATCTGTTGTCATTGCATGTCTTCCAGCAAGCTGCTGTGCTCAGGCACATCAGATCTGTTCATTCTTCTCAGTGGGTTTCTGGAACAACTCTGTGTCATCAGCCGACTGCTCAGGAAACCATCCAGCTTGGCAGGAAGCACTGGGAAGAGCCCAGCCTACCTGAACACTGGAGGGCACAGAATGAATCACTGTGCCATGCCTGGAGCCTGGTCTCAGAGGTGCTGCGGAGAAAGAGAAGCGAATCCACGCTCCTGCAGACCTGCCTGGCTCCCCGAGCTGTGCAGGGACTATCAGTGCTGTCATCATCAGATGATGCTGCTGCATTCAGCCTCACAAGGTCATTGTGTGTAGGGATGTTTTGATTCCTGGAAGAAAACACTGAATGAGGGATGTTTTTCCGCTGTGCAGATGTCTGGAGAGTAGGAAGAGTATGTTCTGAATTCATGTCACTCCTCAGTTCTCTTTGAGAACAGGACATTTGGGCTTTGGCTGAGAGTTCAGAATAGGGGTGTGTTGAGACACTGTTTGAGATGATCTGCTCCAGAATGTTCCAGTGTTTGAGTGGATAAACAAAATTAATTACACTCACATCATATGCATCCACATGACTGATTCTTCCCCTATTAGAAAACTGGCCAGCAATGGCTACTGCTGCTCATAAGAAATACTTACACCTCTAACTCATCTGTTTTTTCCCATGAGTTTTACAATACTTGCTGTTTTTTAAAAGTCCAGGTACAGAAATCATGCTGTCACATGAGACTCCAATGCAGGAAGAGCCATTAGGCAGCACATTTGGAAGCAAAACCTTCCATACCTTTCCTAAGCCCAAGGATACACTAAGATCAACCAAGATCAGAGAGAAGGAGTCTCCACAATGCCTGGCCCATGCAACCCAGCTGCGTGCTGGCCATGCCCCAGAGCACCTTCCACTAAGAAAGAGGCAAATGCATACTGCCATGAATGAAAAAGCCCAGAGAGATAAGATGGGATAAGGGTGTGGATAAAGGCCTTTTAATTCCCAGCTCTCTGCGAGAGCTTTGGGGCTCTCAGCTGCACAGAGATGCTCCTGCTCAGACCTCTGCTGAAAGGTAGGTAACAAACCCTGCTGGCAGCTGCTTGGGTTGGTCTCTGCAGCTCCAGCCAAGCCTGCTCTTCACAGCCTTCCCCCTTCCCCTGCCCCTCTCCCAAGCGCCATGGGACACAAGGTGTCAAAGGACCACGGAGAGCCAGAGGGAGACATTTGTAGCTACCTCAGC
>VZRE01002013.1:71336-84379 GCA_013396775.1 Cephalopterus ornatus
TTTGGGAAGGGAAACTGAGGCAGCCACGCCGGGTTTGGCGGGGTGTCCCCCCGCCCAGGCTCGGGGACGGTGCCAGCTCGGCCCCGCTCGAGGCCACGAGGGGAACTGCGGGAAGCACCTGCCAATCAACGCTAATTAGCAATTGGCAGGGCGCCCGTGCTCGTTAATTAGCGATAACAAGGGTTTATCTCCGGGCCAGGCGCAGCGGTGGAACACGGAAGGTTCCCATCCCCGCACGGACCACGAGCCGCCAGCGTTAAAATGCGGGGGTTTATTTAAAATAGCACTTGGGGGGCGGCCGGGGGGGGCTGCATAGAAAAATAAACCGGGGGGACCCCACCCGGGGGGGTCCCCAGACACCCCCACGGGACCCTGAACCCCCGGGGCCATGGTGTCCTGGTCACCCAGAGGACAGCAGGGATGGTGAGCGCGTCCCTCAGCAAGGGGACAGCAGCGTGGCCAGCAGGTCCCTCCCCCCGGCCCCAAACCACGGTGCAAACACGCCCTGAGACCCGTATGGCGATAAAGAGCTGAGAACAGTGTCCAGGGGGGTCTCCCGGGGGGCCCCAAGGGCTCCCAGGGGGTTCCCACCCCTCCTTCCTTCATGTCCTTGGAAGAGTTCTTCCTCGAGCAGCAGCAGCAGCACCCGCGGCTGATCCGGAGGGGGATGTGGCCCCACCGGTGTGTCAGCAGGAGCTGGTTTGGAGGTTGGGCTCGTTGAGCAGGGAGGCGATGGACGACGGTCCGTAAGCGCTGTCGAACTCCTCGTCCGAGCTCAGCTGGTCGTCCTGGAGCGAGGAATCGGCGGCCGAGCGCGCGGCTTTGCGCCTGGGGGCGGAAAACCGGTCTGAGCCTCTCCTTCCCCCCTTGCCACGCATCTGGGAGTCCCTGCCGTGGCTTTGGGACCCGGATTCCCCTACCAGGCCTCCTTCTCCAGCGCCTTGACGCGGTTCTGCAGCTGCTCGTTGAGCTCGTGCTGCTCCTCCAGCTCCCGCTGCGCCTTCTTCCGGGCGCCCTCCAAGCGCTCGATCTCCTCCTCGGCCTCGTCCACCTGCCGCTTCAGGGCCTTCACCCGCAGGCTCAGCTGCAAATCCCACGGGATTAGGGCGGGGAGGGGTCCCCCCCGAGCCCCTCAGCAGCCCCCAGGGGTCCCGCCCCCACCCACCTGGTCCTTCTGGTTGCTGACGTTCTGCCGCTCGTCGTCGATCTGGATGGTCAGCTCCTTCACCTTCCTCTCCAGCTTGCGGTTGGAGGAGAGCAGGACGTTCTTCTCCCTGGGGGAAGGCAGCAGAGGGAATTGGCCCCCACCGAGGACGGGAAGACACCCCTAAAACCGGGAATCTCCACCGCGGTACCTCTCCTCCGCCTGCAGCTGGTCCTGCAGCTCCTCCAGCCGTGCTTCCAGCTGGGACACGTTGCTGCTGGGCCTGTGCTGGCCCTCGGAGCTGGCCAGGCGGTTCTTCAGCTCCTTGTTCTGCAAAATCCCCCCAAAATTATCCCTGCCACGTTCCCCCCACTCCCCCCGCAGCTCCCGGCGGGGCGGGGATCTCCCAGGCCTGGCTTATGTAAAGCCCGCGGTGAGTCAGGGCCCAGAAAGCCTTTTCCAAGGAGGAGCCGTAACCGGCCGGGTTATATAACAGCAATTAACGTGTTGGCACCGGCCTGGGCACGAGGAGAGGCCGGAGGGGACTGGGATACACTGGGATATACTGGGATATACTGGCTGCACCGGGTGTAACAGCCCCTGCCAGCCCCGCGATGCTCATCCCCCTTCACCTCCCCAGTTCCTGCTCCTAAATCCCTTTGCCGGCCAAAAAGTTCCACACACACCACCCCCCTCCGCCAAAATCCCCCCCAAATCCCAGCTGCTGGGTGTCAACAGGAGCCCCGTGTTTTTCTTGGAAGCGGCAATTCCCCAGTGGGAACGAGAAGAGCTCGGGGAGGTCGGTTCCCATCGATCCAGACTCGTTAGGAGCCAGCTCGTTAGGTAACGAAGGGCTGGGAGCGCAAGTCCCAGCAGGATGGTGGGAAGCACGGGGGAAGGGGGAATTCCACAGGGAAAGGCGCTCTGGGAGGTGGCAGACAGCTCCAAGGATGGGGAATGGGAATGATGGGATGAATCCAGAGCATGGAGGAGGAACGATTTTCCAGCAGAAAAAGCTCCTCGGGAGCACGGCCTCCCTCCCAGGGATGCTCCAAGATGCTTTTCCCTGAGTCCCTCACTGGACAAAGGGTCCCTCCAGCTGCCCCCAGGACACTGGGAAGTGGTGCTGGATCCAGCTGGATTCATCCCTTCCGTGGCTCATCCCTACCTGCCGCTCCAGAGACACCTTGTCACATTCCAGGTCCTGCCGGCTGGAGCGTTCCTGGAGCAGCTCTGCCCGCAGCTGGTCGATCTGGGGACAAGGACACGGCTCCGGGTTGGATTGGCCGCATCCTTCACCAGGTGTGGGACATCAGAGCCACCAGAATTCCCCCCGGGAAAGCGGCGCCGCAGAGACATGTCCCATGGGACACCAAAAACCTCCGTCGAGAGGATTTTGGGGCCCTTCCCAAACTAAATTCCATGAGCAGCCCAGAGCTCAGGGCTGGAGTTTTCCACTGGAGGGTTCCAACCGGTTGAACTGGGATTTAGGGACTCGGGGGCAGGAACGGGTTTGATCCATGGATGGAGCAAACCAGAACTGCCTCAGGCCCATCCAGGATTTGTGGGAAAAGTATCCCCTAGGATGTTTCCCAGGTGGAAAACCGGGAAAGCCATCCATTTTACCCCCTTGTCCGAGCCTGAGGAGAGGGAATTCCCTTTCCAAGCCCCAGGCTGGATCTCTGTGGGGCAGGAGGGTGACAGGCCATAGGAAGAGCTGCCAAATCCCGGGATCCTGGTAAATCCCAGGAGGCTCCAACAGCTCCAGCTCTGAAGGTAATAAGCAGGTGGGGTCAGTGGGAGGGAAGAGTCAAGGATTTAAGCGGATTTAAGCCCCAACTTCCCGCCCAAACCCAAATCTCACCCTGTAACTTCTGGGAATTTCTTCTGGATTTTTTTTCCTTCCCTAAATTCCCGTCCATGCCCAAACTTTTCCAACACCATCATTCCCGCTGTATTTAGTGCTCGTTAAAGGGTCGTTAATGGGGCGTTAATCCCAGTGACCGAGAATTCCCGAGTTATCCCGGCTCCTCCCGCCCCACCTGGTCCCTGCTCCTGTTGACCCGCTCCGTCAGCAGCTCCACTGTGCTCCTCTCCTCATCCAGCTCCACTTCCAGCCGCTTGGACTTTTCCTGAAAAGATTTGGGATGAGAAAGGTCAGTTTGAGCCGCGAGGGGTGGGACGGGAAGCAGGAAAGGCACAAGGAATTCCAGAGGAAAGGGATCTGCTCCAAAAAACGCTTCCCACTCCAGCGAACCCGGGAAGCTCCAATGCATCCCGGGGTTCGGGAGAGGGGAAATGCTGGGATATGAGCCACGGCAGCACCCACCACCCCCGGGGGGGAGAAACCCCCTCCGAGCCCCGGGGCAGCGTCGGGAAGAGCCGGGAAGAGCGGCTGCGCCGGCGACCGATAAACATCGGGAATACGATCGCATCCCAGCGCTTCCAGGCGGCGGGAATGACGGATGACGGCCGGGCCAGCGCTGCCCCTTGCTGTCAGCACCGAGCACTGCAGGGCCCGGGTGGGGAAACGGCGGGGAGGGATTTTTGGGATGCGCTCCCAACCTCCAGCGCCTTGACGTGGCGGGAGCGATCGTCCTGGGAGCGCTTCCTGGTGTCCATCTCCTGCTCCAGGTTGTGCAGGCGCTGGAGCAGCACCTCCTTGTCCAGCAGGACGCTGTCGCGCTCGGCCTGGCTCTCCTGCAGCGCCTGCTTCAGCCGCGACACCTGCGGGAAGGGCGGCCCCAGGTGAGCGCTGCCCCCGCGGCAGCGGCCAAGGGGCGGCCCCGGCCCCGCCGAACCTCGTCCTGCAGCCGCCCGAGGCTGAACTGCATCTTCTCCACCTCGGCCCCGCGGTCCTTGGCCTGCTTCTGGGAATCCGTGATCTCCTTCCGCGACTTCTCCTTGAATTCCTCCAGCTGTGACCTCAGCACGCTCAGGGAGCTCTGGGACTCCGCCGTCATCTGCTCCAGCTGCGGGAGACGAGGGGGGAAACGGCTCAGGAATCCAGTCCTGAGCCGCTAGGGCTCCAGCTGGGAAAAGAATCCCACGGGAACCGGGCAGGGCTCGAGAACGTCACGGCAGTGTGGGGTGCAAGCCCTGCCGGAGCGGCCTGGATGATCCCAGGCACTGGGAGAGGGAAGGGAAGGTTTGGGAAGGTTTGGAAGGGGAGGGAAGATTTGGGAAGGGAAGGGCAAGAGGAAGGGAAGGGAAAGGGGAAGGAGAAGGTTTTCAAGCAGCCCTGGGAGCCCCAACCTCTCTGTTGAGCTTCTCAGTGGTGCGGTCGAGGAGCCGCTTCTGCTCCTCCAGCTCGTTCTTGGAGCGCTTGAGCTGCTCCTTCTGCCGCTGCTCCTCCTGCAAGGACACGCTCAGGTCCTGGTGCTCCTGGGCCAGCCTGGCCAGGCTCCTCTCGGCCTCTTCCAGCCGCGTCTCCAGGGACCTCTTGGCCAACAGCAGCTCCTGCTCCCGCTCCGTGGCCTCTCCCAGCGACTCCTCCACGTGCCTGCGCTCCGCCTGCGAGGAAGGAGCTCTTCCAACTCCTTCCCCGAACTGGAAAGAGCTCAGGGAAGCTCGGGGAACACCACAAGTACCTCCAGCTTGGTGACCTTCTCCTTGAGCCGCGCCTGGGAGCCCTCCCAGTTCTCTCCCAGGCGCTCGTATTCCTTCAGCTGCGTCTCCATGCCCAGGAACTTCCTCCTCAGGTCGTCGTTCTGCTCCTGCACTTCCCGCAGGCTGGACTCCACCACCTTCCTCGCCTGCTCCGACGCCTCCCAGGCGCTCTCCAGGGATGCCTTTGCCTGTGTGGGATCATCCAGGGGGTTAATTTGGGCTGCATCCACTGGGATACGCCAACAGTTCCCAAACCTTCCCCTCCCCTGGTGCCTGGCATCGTCCAGGCTGCTCTGGGCAGGTTTGGGTGCTCAGGTTGGTCCCACCATCCCACGGCCACGGAATCTGGGAAGGATTGAGGAAAGCCCCACCTCGGGAATCACTCCCGGGCCCGTGGCTTTTCCCAGCGCTCACCTTGGC
The DNA here is from genome assembly GCA_013396775.1 of Cephalopterus ornatus. Taxonomy (NCBI): domain Eukaryota; kingdom Metazoa; phylum Chordata; class Aves; order Passeriformes; family Cotingidae; genus Cephalopterus; species Cephalopterus ornatus. The sequence goes on from VZRE01002013.1 coordinate 76,510, forward strand.
AGCCTCATCCCGCTCCTCCTGGAGCCGCTGCAGGTCCCTGCGGAGCTGCTCCAGCTCCCCATCCCGGCTGGATTCCTTGTCCCTCAGGGCTCCCCTCAGTGCCAGCAGCTCCCGCTCCCGCTCCTGCAGCCGCTCCTCCCGGCTCTGCCGCTCCTCCGCCAGCTCCCGCTGCGCCTCCCGCGCCTCCCGCAGCTCCTGGCACGGGGCACGGCAGGGTCAGGGGTGCTGGGCACGGTGCCTGGGCTGGGGTGACCTTGTGTCCCTTGTCCCTCACCTTCCTGAGGGCCTCCAGCTCTCCGGCATCCACAGCGCTGCTCCGGGCCTGATCCGCCTCCTCCCGGGCGGCCTGGAAGCGCTCCCGCAGCTCCCGCAGCTCCTCCTCGAACTCCTCTCGCTCCAGCTTCACCTGCAGCAGCCTGGGGAGGGGCAGGATGAGGCCACCAAACCCAGCCCTGTGTCCCAAACCCCCACTCCCAGCTCCCATCATCTTCCTCCTCGTGAAACCAGGGGAGGAGGAGGAGGAGAACCAGCCCCATTCCCGCTCCTGACCCATTTTAACCGGACTTAGAGTAAAATTACTGGATAGTTCCCAAGCAGCTGGACCTTCCCAAAAGCTCCCGGTGGTCTCTGGCTCAGCCACAGCTCCAACACTTACTCCTGCTTGGTGCTCCTGAGCTCGTCCTTGTTATTCTGGAACATGTCCCGCCAGTGCCCCGTCTCCTCCGCGCTCTCCTCCAGCTCCCGCTGCAGGTTCCTCACCACCGCGCTCACCTTCTGCCTCTCCGACTCCAGGTTGGCTTTATCCTGCACAGAAGTACCACCACGGGATGCTCCAGCAGGGACAGGACCCAGAGAGCCCACAAAGGAGTCTTTTGGGGAGCTCCAAAACCTCCACAAACCACATCAACCCCCTCACCCAGCACCTCCATCCTGGAGCAGATGGATTCTCTGGTGGGATGAGTTTGGGGCAGGACACAGAGCCTGTTTCCAGCTCTGGACCATTTAAAAGGGGGAATTTAGGGACACCCAGACCCTCCTCCAGCTCTCCCCAGCACCTCCACCCTGGGGAGGCACCAGCCAGGGCAGATGGATGCTGCAACGGGGTGACTTTGGGGCAGGACACAAACCCTGTTTCCGGCTCAGGACCATTTAGAGGGGGGATTTCGGGACACCCAGCCCCTGCCCAGCTGCCCCCAGCTCCCAGACCTGTGAGATGCCCTCCATGCTCCTCCTCAGCTGGTCCATGTCACTCTGGCACTGCTGCCTGACCCTCTCCATCTCCTTGTCATGGGTGGCCACCTCCTCCTTGAGGGCCCCTTTGAGCGCCGTCAGCTCCCGCTCCCGCAGCCGCAGCTGCTCCTCCTGCCGCTGCCGGGAGCTCAGGGCCTCCTCCAGCTCCTCCCGGGCCTCCAGCAGCTCCTGCAGGGGCGGGATGAGGGGGCTGTGTGGTGCCACGGGGGGACAGTCACCCCCTGGGAGCACCACACTGTACCTTGTACAGGGATTCGGCGTCGGGAGAAGCTCCGGAGCTCTGGTGCAGCCGGTCGAGCTCCCGGCGCGTGGCCAGGAGCTGCTCCTCGCATTCCCCCAGCCGGGTCTCCACCTGCTCCTTGGAGGATTTCACCTCCTTCAGCCTGGAAAACGGTGTGGGAATTCTCAGGGACCTGCTCCCCGCTCCAGACCCATCCGTGGGCACCTGCAGCCGTGGGCGGCTCATCCCGGAATGAAGACAGGGGTGACCCGCTGACCTCCCACCGTCAGCGTTCCCACCCCCGGGACAGACAGACAGACACCTCCACCCCGGTGACAGACGGATGTCCCAGCCCCCCAGGGCAGCTCTTACTCCTGCAAACTCCTCTGCAGCTCCTGGTTTTTCTTCTCCAGAGCCCCCCGGAGCCGCTGGGTCTCTGCTTCGGCCTCCCGGAGCCGGGCAGGGCCACCGGGCAGCTCCAGCTTCTGGCGGAGCTGTGGGAGAAGGGGACACTGGTGACAGCCCCTCCTGGGGGTCTTCTGGCCCCCTCCCCACCCTGGGAAGGACATCGGCACCCCAACACTCCCGAGACCACCCAGCAGGCAAATCAGATTCTGCCTCACTTGGCACCCAAGTGAAGGGGGGGTTCAGAGCAGGGGCCTGTTGTGCCTCCCCTCCCCCAGGGATGTAATCTGGGACCCCACATCCCCTCCAAGGCCTCCCCCAACCTGCTTGGCCTCACCTTGGTCTCCTCATCGAGTTTCTCCTGCAGCTCCTCCACCTTCCTGGCCAGGTCCCTGTGCTGGGGTTGGGAACACGCCGCGTCCTTGGGGGGCACCTGGAGAGACACTCCGGGGTTCACCAGGCGGGTTTGGGGTGCTGCAACCCCCCCAGAACCACTGGGATCCCATCCCTGGGATGTCAGGACACAGTGCTGGGGGGGCAGGAGTCCCCGGGGGGCCTGGGGGACCCCCCCAGGAATGGAGCAGCACCAGGACAGCCTCGACTCACCACCAGCTCCTGCATCTTCTCCAGCAGCCGGGCGGTTTTCCTCTTCAGGGAGATTTCACTCTCACTGCTCCTGGGGGTGTCGGATTTGTGGGAAGCATTTGGGAACGGGGGGCACAGAATGGGAGGTGCAAACACCCCAGCGCTTTGCTGCTCACCTCCTCCCCCAAAACTCCTGAGCTCAGGGACATCCCCACTCCCAAACCCCCCCCCCACAGCAGCCCAGCCACGGCCAGGGGGGCTTTGGAAAAGGGGCAGGGAATGAAGGGGCACTCAGGGGCCTCGGGGAGGGGTCCTGGGGGGCTCACCCCTCCTTCAGGATGCTGTAGATGAGCTCCTTGGGGTGTTCGGTGCTGCCAGGCTGGGCCACCTCCCGCTGATCCCGCAGCAGGTCCGGGGTGGATTTGAGCTGCCGGGAGGGATAAAAAGCTCAGCTCCAGCCAGGACACGAGTCCCACCCCCCACTCCAGAGGGGGGACCCCCCCTCGGTTAAGGGACCCCAGCAGGATCCAGGCCCCCCCACCACCATACCTGCAGCTCTGCCCGGGCTTTGCTCTGCTCCTCCGCGGCCCGAATTCCCCGCTGGATCTTCATCCCTCCCCCCTCCATCCCCCCGGATCCACGCGGGGGGCTCCGGCTGCCGGTGGGCCCCGAGGGCTGGGGGCGAGTCCCGCGGGTGTCCGGGACGTCCCGGTGGGACACGCGGCCGTCCAGGCTCTGGGAGCGCTTCCTCTCGGCCGAGGGGATGCGGCCTCTCCTGGCGGCCCTCCCCCGCTGCTGCCCCTTCCCGTCGAATTTGCTGATCAGGGAATCCACCGAGGACAGCGGCTTGGTGTCCACGTCCCCTCCGGCCACCTCCGTGTCCGAGGAGGGCTCCTTGCCCCCGGCCCTCGTGGCTTTGTGCCCCGGGGCGATGCTCAACACGCTGCCGCTCTTGCCACCGGCCAGGGCCCGGTGCTGCTGGATCCCGGGAATGCCGCCGGCCGCGGGCTCCTCCGCGGTGGTGCTGAGCAGGTCCCCGTGGGACTGTGTCCTCCGCAGCTCCTCGCCGGCCACCCGCCTGCCCGCCGCGGGTTGGGGGTCCCTCCGGGAGCCCCCCGAGCCGCCGGGAGCCTCCTCATCCGAGGTGCTGTAGGAGCCGTGCCGGCGCTGCTGCCCCGCGTAGGGGTTCTCCGGCAGGTCCGAGTCGGAGCTGATGGAGCCCGAGGGCCAGGGGGAGGTCGGGTAGGACCCCTCGCTCTTGATCTGCACCCCGAAAGAGTCGCCGCCCTTGTCGCCGCTGTTGAGCACCACGAAGGGCTGGCCGGCAATGCCCTGGACCCGCACGGCCACGCCGTAGGAGCCGGGCTTGCCCCGCGGCTTCGGGGGTCTGCGGGGCTCCTGGAGGTCGTTGATGAAGCGGATCTGGACGCCGTAATCCACGGGGCTCTGCTTCTCCATCCCCGCTGGCCGCTCCATCCCCGCGGGCTCAGCGGTCCTGGGGGGACGCAGAGAGGGGGGGTGAGTATCCCCGGATCAGAGGAGGGTCCGGCAGCTCTTTCGCTGCGGGACGGGAGCCAGAGGACACGCGGTGCCAGCGCTGCGGCGTCCCCAGGACAGGATGGGGACAAGGATTTGCTGTGCCAGCACCGGCAGCGCTCGGCTGCTCGCGGGGGGGACACTGGGGACGGCGAAACCCCCGCACCGCACCCGCAGCATCCTCGCCGGAGCCTCCCCCCGCGCGTCCTGCCCTTGGCGGGGGGATGCGGGGGGAAGCCGCGCTCCCGCGGGCTCCGCAGCCGGGCTCGGCTGCCGCTGCATTCCCGGTTTTCTGCGGAACGCCGCAGCCTGGCCGCAGCTCCGGGGGCCCCTCAGCATCACCCCCAGCGCCCGGCGGTCCCTCGTCCCGTGGGGAGGGGACAGATATGAGCAGTGACATATTGGGAACAGCGTGATGGAACCCTCCCCCTCGGTCCCAGGGCGATGCCGGACCGACAGGGACCGGCAGGAGCGGAGGAGGCGCGGGGGGAGTTCCCCTATAGGCACCGGAGATGGAGGGGGGGGGTAAGTGACGGAAAAACCCCAAATCGCCCCTCCGGCATCGCGCGTCCCCCACCCCGAGCACCGGGAGCAGCGGCAGCTCCTTTCTGTGCTGTAAATAAACCGCGAGCGACACGAGGCGCCCCGAGCCCCGCTCGCACCCCCGACCCCGGAGGGCGTCCCGGGGGACCCCGAGCCCGGCGGAGGGTGCTGGAACACGCCCCGAGCCTGGAGGAAAACCAAAAAGCAACCCCCAAACCACACGCTTGGGAGTCACCCCCGCGCCCCAGCTCGGTGGCAGGCATGGAGCAGGGATGCGGATGGAGCAGCGGGATGGGATCTCATGTCCTTGCATCGCTCCCGAGCCCGGGGCTCCTCCTGTGCCCACCCCGGGGAGGATGACGGGGCTGGAGCCGTGGGACGCAGCGTTTTCTAGGGAGTCGGATCGGGAGCAGAGCCGGGAAGGACGAGCTGTTGGCTGGCCCTGGCTCTGCCAGATCCCCACCGCCCCCAGCTCTGCTCCCACCACCCCGGCCGAACTCGGCAGGGGCAGCTCCTGCGGCTCCCCCGGGATCTGGAATCAACACGAGCCCGTCGGGTGTCCCGAATCCCTCCCCAGCCCCAGGAACGGCAGGTGAAGGATCCCTGGAGCCGGCACAGGGGCTGGGGAGCAGAGTCCTTGTCTCCTGAGCTCGTTATCCCTGCCCGGTGTCGGGATAACGAGATCAGGGACTGACACCAGCCTGGGAACCCGGACACCGGCCCCAAGCCCCTAAATCCCATCAGCGCCGTCCCTCCGGGAGCCACCACAGCCCCTCCAGCCGCGGGGGGCTGGGAGGAGCAGCACGGGCACCAACCTGCGGGAAACCGAGGACGGGGAAGCAGCTTTGGCACCAAATTCGGAATATTCCATGGCCGCCGGTGTCCAAAGTGCAGCCGGTGACGAGTCCCGGCCCGGGCGGGGAGAGGGCTGAGCCCTCACCTGGATCTGGGTGGGAACGGCGAGCTCTGGGGCAGCTCCCGGCTCGGGGAGACCTTTGGATGGGTGGTGAGGGCCGGCGCGGCATCATCCCACGGCCAGGACGTGCCCGCAGCGCCAAGGGACACGGCTCCGTCCCACCATCCGGCCTGGCACGGGCCGGGAGCAGGTGGTGGAAAACCGCGGGGGTCGGACGCGGTCGGGGATGGCGCTGGGCTCAATCCCAACTGGCACCGGCACGGGCCGGGAAGAGGATCTGCTTTTTCCAAGCCTGAGAAAGCAGGGAGAGGCTTTGCCCTTCCCACCCGGCTCGGGACGCAGGGCTGCGCTCCCGTTTGGGGGGCTCTGGCAGCGTTCGGGGAGCCGGGGGGAGGCAGGTGAGCCAGGCCCGGCTGGTAATCTCCCAGGAATGCCTCCCTCCTTCTGGAAAGGCTCCAGCTCCCAGATAAAGGGCTGGAGCCGGATCACATTCCTATGTGGGAAAGCAACACCCAACCCCGGGCTGGAAACACAGCCCCAGGAGGGGATTTCACCGCAAACCACAAGGAAGGAGCGTGGAAGCAGCAGGGAATTGGGGCTAAAAATAGGCCGGGGATTGTCCCCGGGGCGCGTGTGGGGCCACAAAACACCTGAATCCTGCCCTGGGATGGGCCGGCTGAGGGATGGGGGGTCCCGGGCACGGCCGGGGGCGGTGGGAGAGGCCGTCACGCACCTCTGGAATCACAGAGCCGGGGTGGCCCGGAGCCAGCGGCGCTCGGAGCGCGGCACAATGAGCCCTTTGTGCCGCCGACGTTAACCCAGAAAGTTGTTTTGCAATTCGCAGGCGGCGCTGGAAAAGGCTGGAGCTGCCCCGGCTCCCCCCAAGCGCCAACAGCGGCCGCTGGGAAGGGCGGTGGGAGCAGGGTCGGGCTGATCCTGAGCCGTGCCCGGGCAGGGAATTGGACCAGGGGCCGTCGGAGTTGGAGCCAGAGCCGACCAGGGGCCAAACCGAAATCCAGCAGGAAGTGCTGGATTGTCCCAAACCACTTCCACACCAGCTGGTTTGGGCTCCTGGCACCGCTCAGGCTGCTTCCACCAAGGGTCTTCCCAAAGCCCTGCCCCACCATGGAGCCACCTTGGTCCAAACTGAGCCGCTCAACCCAAAAATACAGGGTCAGATTATCCCAAACCACTTCCAGAGCAGCTGTTTTTTGGATCCTGGTGTGGTTTGGGCTGTTTCCACTGAGGTTTTCCCAAAGCTCTGCCCCATCCCGGAGCCACCTTGGTCCAAACTGAGCCGTTCAATCGAAGTACAGGGTCGGATTATCCCAAACCACTTCCAAACCAGCTGGTTTTGGCTCCTGGCACCACTCAGGCTGTTTCCATCATCCCAAACCACTTCCACAGCAGCTGGTTTTTGGCACCAATTTCGGTTGTTTCCATTGAGGTTTTCCCAAAGCTCTGCCCCATCTCGGAGCCACCTCAGTCCAAACCAGGACATGAGGAGCAAAAGCTCCTGGATTATCCCAAACCACTTCCAGACCAGCTGGTTTTGGCTACAGCCTGTTTCCCACCAGGATTTCCCCAAAGTCCAGCCCCGTCCCAGCACCTCTGGCTCCCCGTGTTTGCCCACGGGGCCAAAGTCCAGGATTTTGGGCAAAGGCAGCTCCGGCCATGCCCGGCACTGGCACCAACCGGCTCTTCCTGCTCTGCCACAACCTCCAGAGCCTGAAATTCCCAATAAACACACGTGATCCAGGCCGGAGGAACCCGAAACCGGGGCACCTGCGTCACACCAGGGCCGGGTGACAGCGGGATCACGGTGACAAACAGGGGGCTGGCACCGCCCCAGGGGCTGGGAGAGGGACATCCGACAGGGATTGGGGCTGGGAGAGGGACATCCATGAGGGATAAGTGTTGGGACAAGGGCATCCACACAGGATAAGGATTGGGAGAGGGACATCCATGAGGGATAAGGGTTGAGAGAGGGATATCCATGAGGGATAAGGGTTGGGAGAAGGGCATCCACACAGGATAAGGGTTGGGAGATGGACATCCATGAGGGATAAGGGCAGGGAGAGGGACATCCATGAGGGATAAGGGCTGGGAGAGGGATATCCATGAGGGATAAGGGTTGGGAGAGGGACATCCATGAGGGATAAGGGTTGGGAGAAGGGCATCCACACAGGATAAGGGTTGGGAGATGGACATCCATGAGGGATAAGGGCTGGGAGAGGGATATCCAGCTGGGGCAAGGGTCGTCCCCACAGGTGATGTCCCCTGGGGCTCCTCCTGAACTGATAAGAGCCGAATTCCTCCACATCCAGCCACATCCAGCCCGGCCAAAGGCAGAGCCCTGGGGTTAATCATCAACCCAGAGACTGGAAAATCCCGTTCCTGCCGCTCCCAGGGAA
>VZRE01002014.1:7974-64650 GCA_013396775.1 Cephalopterus ornatus
GGGTGGGAGCGCCCGCGCCCCGACACACCCCTTCCCCTGCGCCCGCCTCCCTGCGACGGACCCCTGGGCTCATCCCGCTGCTCATCCCGCTCTCGTGACCGCTGCTCAGTCAGAGAAGTGTTCCTGCGCGTCCGGCTCCTTCCAGGCTGCGGGGGGGAGAGCCGTGAGACCCTTCGGGGCCGTGCGGGGGGGTTGGTGGTCGGAGGGGAGCGTGCGGTCGGGGTGGCGCGGAGACGCGTCTCCGCTGTCACAGAGGGCCGCTCGGAGTCTTCGTGCCGCTGCGTTGCGGTGGCTGGGTTCCTGGTGCGTCGCTGGAGTGATGCTGAGGGGTGGCTGTTGCTTGGCGAGAAAGTTAAAAGACGAAAGTTTGCTTCTGGTGACTTGAAGGCGCCTGGTCTGAGAGTACTTCCTTGCTGCTCCGTGCACAGGCGGTGGGGATCCCTTTGTATGGGAGGCAGGGATCACCCTGCTCGCACTGGGCGGCTGGGAAACTGGCCTTCAGACCTGCCTTCTGCACGGGCGAGGGATGGAGCATCACAGTGACCCTGTCACTGACCGAAAGACACCGTGCTCAGAGGGGTTCCTTTGAAAGCCCTTGGTATCATCCCTGGAATTCTTCCCCGTGAGGGTGGGGAGGCCCTGGCACGGGTTGCCCAGAGAAGCTGTGGCTGCCCCATCCCTGGAAGTGTCCAAGGCCAGGTTGTATGGGCCTTGGAGCAACCTGATCTAGTGAAAGGTGTCCCTGCCCATGGCAAGGGGTTGGAACAAGACAGGCTTTAAGGTCCCTTTTAACCCCAACCACTCTGTGTTTCTGTGATCTTGCACGTCCTCGGGTGTAAGCTGCCTTTCCAGATTTGCTGCTAACTGAAAACGCTGTCTTGCTTCTGAAAAATAAGTTTATTCCATCCAAGTAGAAAATGAAGCTCATTGTGACTTAAAAGCTATTTCAAAAAGACGACAGAAATATAAAGTACAGAAAGTAAAAAAAATATATATACAGCTACCTACATTTTGTAAGTTTTGTTTTATTTGCTCCTTCACTTAGGGCTGAGAGCAACAGGGAGCTGATATAGGTTTCCTGCCTGGTCCCAGTTTATAGGAAATTATCAGGACAAGCACTAGGTGCAAACAAGTTCAGGGAGGGGCAATGAAGGACGATTTCTATCTTAGAACCACTAATATGGTGGTAACGTTGCATTTCAGTTTCTCATTGGTGAGGCTATGTTGTGGCTCGCCTGGGGCAGGAGGCTCTCAGTGCTGTGGGACAGTTTGCTCTGCCTGTAGAACCTCTTGGTCTTCCTCGTGCATGCAGCACATCTCAGGCTTCACTGGTCCATTTTTCTCCTCCTTTCATGTAGTCAGCCACTTGAACTGAAGTGTTTCTCAAATAGTTCTTGTCAGGAAATGTCATTATGTAGTCAGAGTACATAAAACATGATAGGTTACTCTAATTGGTAGTGAAACTGGAAGTAGTGCTCGGCTTGGTTAACATTCCTCACACGTTGGGTTTTGGAGGCAGTGGGAGCAGACGAGGCTACTTGGAGATTGTTAATAGTTATGATGGCATTAGTAGGGTGCCCTGGCAGGGAATGGGCTGGGGCATGGAGACAGGCTCCCAGCTACCACAGCAGGCAGGGCACTGGTCTCCTGGGGATCAAGCTTGCTTCTGCACATTGTGTTTTCTGCCTGGTGCTTGTTAGGCCTTTAAAATCTGAATATGTGCTGGCCAGGGTAAATATTTTTAGGAACATGTCATCAGCAAGACACAAGGCCAAGCCCTTTTGAGTTCACTTTTCCTGTTACCACCTGTGGGGAAGGACTTTGACATCTGCAGTTTCTTTTTGATACGACTTTGGTCTCTTCTGGCAGGTGACCAAAGCTATTGAGAATACCCAGGAGCTCCTCGTTAGTCCGGATTTGGGTGGCCTGCCTGCTTGCCTTGCCTTCAGGAAGCGGCTGGCTCCAGCTGGAGGGGAGGCTGCTGAGGCCTCTGCCATGGGGCTGCTCCGTGTTCTGCCTCGGCTGTCGCTGCTTGCATTTTTTTCCTTTTGAGTAACTGCAGTGTCTGTCCCTTCCAGGAGCTGTTTGTTCAGAAGGGGATGAATGTGCTCATGAAGCACTAACTTTAGGAGCAGGTGGCTAATAAACAGCCTCGTGAGGAGTGTGACCGATCCTGGGCAGCTCCAGTTGCTCATGGGCTCCTGAAAGGCAGCAGCAAAAATCTTAACAGTGTGGTTACATGATAAGGGACACAGTGTCAAGGGGATAGAGATGACACTGAGGTCTGGTTTCTCTTCAGATCAGCACTTAGAAATGGGCACCTCTCTCTACTGAATTTTGCTGTTAGGGTGATTTTAAAATTTCTGACCTAAAAGATTTTCTCCTTGGCTTTGTGGCCACGCAAACCAAGAAGTTCAGCAAAAGAATACGTAAAAAACACTTCAAGGAAGAAACTTTCTGCTTATTTGTCACTCGAAGCTGGTAAGTTGGACTCTGGGCGGTGTGTGCCCACTTTTATGTTGAGATCATCCTTCATACTGGATTCAGTTTTGGACCCTAGAAGCATGTTCAGAGAAGGGCAGCAGAGCTGGGGAAGGGTCTGGAGCACAGCTCTGATAAGGAGCAGCTGAGGGAGCTGTGGGGCCTCAGCCTGGAGAAAAGGAGGCTCAGGGGGGACTTTCTCACTCTACAACTCTCTAACAGGAGGGTGGAGCCAGATGGGGGTTGGGCTCTGCTCCCAGGGAACAAGGAACAGGCCAAGGGGAAATAGCCTTGAGTTGTGCCAGGGGAGGTTTAGATTGGACATTAGGGAAAATTTATTCAATGAAAGGGTGGTGAGGCACTGGCACAGGCTGCCCAGGGCAGTGGTGGAGACCCTGTCTCTGGAAGTGTCCAAAACAGGTGTGGATGGGGCATCTGTGGGTATGGTTTAGTGATGGTGTTGGCAGTGCTGCATTAATGGTTGGACTTGACGTTTTTTTCCAGCGCTTCTGTGATTCTCATGCATGTATGGTCAGCTGGGAGGTTGGAGACTCTCTGTGGTGGTCTCAGCTACGCTGCTCGGGCAGCACTCGCAGAGGCCAAACAAGCCTTGTGGTGGGTGTGATTAGGTGGGAGACATCTATCTGCCCTCCTGGGAGAAGTTTATCTGTACAGGGGTCTGCAAGTATAAAAATAAAAAACCCCATAATGTTAAAATGCACCAGTCTATAAGCTGGGAAGAGATTTGACCAGACTCTGTGTGTGCAAGGATTGAAACCTAAATCACTCCCCACTAATTTGTAAGGACATATAAGGCTGGCTCCATTCAAATCCTTGGAGCAGGCTGCCTACCTACTTGCAGCACAGAGGGACAAAGGAATGTTTTCATGAGCTGCCTCTCTCCTTTTCGGACAAAGCAATAACCTAACGCTCCCTTGGATTTTCGGTGGTGGGCTCGCCAAGTGAAGGCTGTCCCAGCTGCAGTACCCGCGTAATCTGGATTGTTCGGACACACTGTGGTATTTGGGTAATGCACCCAAAAGCACCGAGAAGCCTCAGCCTTCCTGCTGAGCGCCTTGCACCTTGCTGCCAAATACTCTGTGTCAGTGGTGAGCATGGGGCAGGGGCTGTGGTGCATCCTGAGCCCACACATCTCACCTTCCATGTAGACCCTGCTGTGATCCCTGTGTAAATACCACCACTGCTCCGGTGGTGTGGGAGAGCTGGGGAGGGCCACGTGGGACTCGTTCCCCATGTCAAATTAAACATTTGCTCTGCACAACTGCCACCAAACCATGACAGCAAGACTCGTGCTGTAGGAGTCGGCCTAGTTGAGCTAATGTTGGTCTCTGTAATTGAGATTTTTACCCACTGATTTAATCTGGGCAGGTTTCCTAATGAAGTGAGGAACTGTTATCTGCACCCAGTGCCTGATGAAGGCTCTGAGCTGCCAGCAGTTAAGGTTTTGTTTGAGTCATCATTTTGGGGATGAAGAAAGTTAATTGTTCCTGTTATCTTGGGGTGTGGTCAGTGGGCTGGTTGGGTACAGGTGAGAGGCACAGTTCTGCCTTACCCTTGCTGCCTGTCTGCAGCGCTCATGCTGCTGGTGGTAGGGAGCCCAATCAGCAGGAAAACTCATCAGAAACTAAAATAGTGTGTCAGAAGGGTGGAGAGCAGAGGTTTGAGTATCCTGTTTCCTAACCATGTTTCTGAATGGTTATTTTGTCACGCTGCTTTTTCTTCCCAGCGTCTGGATTTTAATCGTAATAGAATGGTTTGGGTTGGAAGGGACCCTAAAGCTCATCTCATTCCACTCCCTGCTGTGGACAGGGACACCTTCCACTGGACCACGTTGCTCCAGACCTCGTCCAACCTGGGCTTGAACACTTCTGATTTTGACCAGAGTTTCGTTAACCTATATTATTGGTTTTGCTAGCGGGATAAAGAGCCTGAAATAAGGATTTTGTGATAGTGCTTTGTTGGGTAGTGTTTTCACACGGAATGTCTGTGGGAGATCTTTCAGGCTGTGACCATCTGTTTTCTTCCATGTTTCTTTAGACTCTGCTCACTGCTGGAAGATGGGAGAGATAGAAGGAACATACAGAGTTCTGCAGACGCCTGGCTCTCGTTTGGGTGCCCAGAAGACGGCAGGAGTGAGTACCTTGGAGCCAGGACAGAACCTCTCCGCTGCCATGGCATCGTCGCCCGCCAAAGCGCACGAGCGCGACCTCCCCATCAAAATCAGGATGTTGGACAACACAGTGGAAGTACTTGACATTGAGGTAAGAGAGATTTAAAACTGATTTTGAGTCCACTGAGCCTCTGATGATGTAAAGCTCACAAGGATGTGCCTCTGTGCAGAGCTGGGACGCTTTGAGGCGATATCTGAATAAAGATTCCTGTCGGGATTTTACCTACTTACAAGTAGTGAAATTAGTTGCCCGGCTTGTTTTTTAAGGTCTTTTAAGTGTAACAGATGTTTTGTGTTTTTAACACACTTCAATTATAAGCGCATACTGTAAGGAGAGTCTTTCACTGTTGTTTGCTTTGAGGGAACACCAACTGTCTCCTGCCAAGCTATTCTTGCTTCCTGAGCCACATGCAGCTTTGTCAGTTTGGCAGCTGGGAGAGCAGAAGAGCTTTGCCTTAGTTACTGATTTATATTAAGTATTTTAATGGTTTGTATCCTCTTCGAGCAAACTTACTCCTATTTGAAAGTCTTTGCTGGCTGTCACGCTTAAAAAGGGAGGCACCAAAGTGGTGTCAGCATTTCTGGAAATTTTTATTTAAAAGTATGCTTGGGGAAATCTGCCATAAGACATACAAACCATGCTCAAATTGGGAGGATTCTGCTTTTAAAGAAATTGTTATTCTTCCAATTCTTGTTACATTTTCAGTGTTGACTTCAGTTTAATTCTAGCTTGCCTAAGATCTGTTGTCAGGAGACGGTTGTGTTCTAGTGAAGATACTCAGCTATCACGTATTCTGTGTTAGTATAAAATCTGTAATCAGTAATTTATAATTGGCACTTGTAGCCTTAGTTTGTTGCACAGACTGAAAAGAGTTTTTTCCAAATGTGAAAAATATGTCTGTGGAGTTCTGAAGAAATAGTGGCTTTTGGGAATGTCTTCTACAGATTCTGTCCAGCTGTTCAACTCTCAAACATGAAATCTGCTTTTTTTTTTGTTTGTTTGTGAGGCAGTGCCTGTATCCTCCCACCTGAGCACACAGAGGGTACTGCAAACCCACCCATCCCTTGTGTACTGCACAGAACACAAAAACCTCTTTTTTTTTTCCTTTAAATTATGTCAGAATATTTTTTAGGAAATATGCTGACTTGGATTCTTTTGAAGGATGATTTTATTTATTTTTCCAAGTTGGTGCAGACGTTGGTGTTTTGATTTAAAAAAAAAAAATCAAAAAAACAAAACCCCAAGCAACACTCCCAGCCCTGTAATTTTGAAAATCAGTGCAAGGCCAGGCTGGATGAGGCTTTGAGCAACCTGTGTTGTTCAGAGTGATGAGGAGAAGGGGTCATCCTTGGGTCAGCTCCAGAGCGTGGAGCACAAAAAACTCCAGAGTCAGCAGCTGTGGCATTAGAGTCCTGCTAACACACTGCCTCCGTGGCCTTTCATTTTTTGTAAATGAGGTAGCAATGGCAGCAAACAGGCATGAAGTAGTAAACTGTGACCCTCTGCCTCCTAATGTCTTTGGTGAGCTGATGGGATAGCACAAACTGTTGACTACTGTTTGTAACGGAAAATGGGAACTTTTCACTTGGGGATTGAGGGCAAGAGTTAGGTAAAGGCCACATGGCTGAATAGGTGGTGTAAGCTAGCACAGTTAGTTTTTTTAAAAAAGAATGAGGGAAATTGGTGATTAAGCAGCTGTCTTAGAGGGGTGGAGGTTCTGATTGATGTGCCACTTGCCGACTCCTCTTGGCTTTTGCAATTTTTTTCACTGGGTGTAAAAACAGGAGGTGATATTGTGGGGTTTATGTTCGATTCAAGTCAGCAATAGTCAGTGAAGCGGGACACAGGCCTTTCCCTGGGCTGTTGGCACTGCCTGCTCAGGGAGATGTAGCTGGTGGCAAAAGGCGGTTTTGGTTTTGTTTTTTTTTTCCCCTGTTCAAACGATTTTCTCTTCTGTAAGAACAAATGGCAACTGACTTTCTACTGCGAAGTGATGCATCAGTGGAAGAGGCTGACTGGGCACAGGGTCAGCTCCTGGAGGGGCTGTGCAGCGTTGGGGGGACGCCGGTGCAGGAGCCTTGTTTATTGCCTTGCTGCCTCAGATGAGCTACAGCAGCATTTTTAACCATATGGGACACACAGAGTAGCCACAATAACAACTTAATCCAGACATCTTTCCCTTGTCATCCCTTCCTTTCTCCAAGATGTGTTTAAAATGCCTGCTTCTCTCCCGACAGGAGCTGGTGGGTGCTGTCATTGGTGTACCTAGAACAGTGCATTAAAAGTTCAGTACAGCTGCATTCCTCCACCTTTTGTCCAAAATCTACTGTCTCTCTCTGCTCTCCCCATCTGTATTGTAAGGTTTGCTTTCTAGCTGGGAATTTTATTAATCAGTAAGAGCGAATTATTCTTAAAAGTATTCTAGAGCAGAGCTGCTCTTCAAGGAATCTGATTTGAATGTTAGGGGGTGGAGGAAGGCTCAGTGTTTTCTAGAGTTAAAAAAACCTGAAAATAGGCTATTTATGGTTTCTCTTTTCCCTCCCGGAACAGAAAAGAGAATGAAATATATCCATCCAAACCCAGGCTGCAATATTCATTATTTTCATGCGTTGGGTTTTTTTCCCTTTTTACAGCCAGCTTGTTTAGTCAGCTCAAATTTTGCACTTGCCATGTCACAGGATGCCTGGTCTCTTCCCTCCAAACTAAGTCTGTCTGAGGGGTGGTTGTGCAGACTATGAGATGAATGATCAGAAAATTCAATTTAGTTCCGACTGTGGGCACACTTCAAAGTAATCATGGTTTTACAATAGAAGTTCTGCCAGCTTTCCAGATTTTCTGAAGAGATTAAACTTGGAGGCCTTTGATCAGTGCAAAAATATGACAGGCTCTTAAGCAGAAGGGCCTGGGTTGGGTTGAATTCACCAAAATGACATTTAATGAAATTGCTGCCATAATGTGATATTTAATGGTTGGTCTATATGTTGTTCCTTATGTAGGAAATTCTCTTACATGAATTATGCTCTATACTATAAGGAAGTGCCCCAGAAAAAGAAGTTCAGATTTTTATGCTTCAAGTTTACCGTATTATTTGGGGAGAACTTGGCACCGCTTCAATGGCATGTGCTTCCTCTTCTCCTTCTGCTTGAACATGGAACATAATTTGGGACTGAAAAATACTTTTTCATTATATTATAGTAGATTTTTTTTCTCTATTTCACCTGTTGGAGAATGAATTCTATAGAGGCGTAATAGCCATCGTAAAATCATAGCGTGGTTCTTAGCTCTCAGCAGATCCAGGCGGGCCTGCCTGCCTGCTCTACTCAATGGGAAAAATTTAAGCTGGAATTTTTTATTTTTTTCTTTTACACTATTCTTTTTGGGTTGTTTTGGGCACAGAAGTCTGGGCGTTTTTTTGCTTGTGTTTTTTTTTTTAAATATGTTATGAAGTAATGATGTTCTGCATCCCTATGGTGCTGTGTGATGTGTCCCTCTCCCTGTGACACCAGTGGACTCCTGACAGGGAGATGTTCCACTCCACTGCTGTTCTTGAGAACAGGCTAGTTAGATAAAATTGCACTGTAATTCCCCTCTTTATTGTCTTATTAAGTATTGTCCTCTCACTGTTCACATCTACTTTGGTGTTTACTGATGTATCCTACAAAACTATTGCATTACTACAAAACTGAAGTGGCTTATTCCATACTGAGCTGAAAACAGGGACTCAGTGATTACTCTGATAGAGATACGGTCTTTGCTGGCAGCTTATATGACTCTTCCTTGGCTTATTTAAATTTATAAATTGCATTATTATAAGTGCAAAGCTACTTTCCATCCTTAAGTTTAAAGTGGAATAGAATAACTCTGGTTATTCTGGTTTCTGTGCAGTTTGCAGTTATCTGAAAGGCGCCGTGAAAGTGGCTCCCCCTTGGATGTCTGTTGCTCCTGAGCAGCCATCGGCAGCCCTGAAATCAGAAGCTGGGCTGGGACTGCAGGAGGGTTTTGGGGTGGCAGAGGAAGTAATCTGACTGCAGTCTGCTTCCCGTGGTTCGGAGAGTGTGTTTTCCACGTGTGCACGCTGCAGAGCGTAACTGCGTACGGTGGCCTTAGTGCGCCCAGGAACTCGGGTGGGGATGATGCGAAAATGATGCAACTCAAAAAAGCTGCTACTGAGCGGTTTTAAGTAAGAAACATGTATATTACAGACGGAGATCACATTGTGGGCACTGAAAAGCGCTGCCTGTGTGCCGTGGTGAACCCCGAGCGCGTTGCCAGTGGGATGGGCGGCCGCCGGTGGCTCTGGGTCGTAGCCGCGCTCTGGCACTCGCTGCCCTCCCGCCTCTGCCTGGCTCTCCCTGCGCCTGCTTAGACCTTCCCTTCCTGAAGCTTTTCCCCTCTGTGCTGTGAAAGTATTAACAGCTTAAATATGTGGGGAGCGGAGGGACAGGCTGCTGTTGAATCCTATTAAGTGCTGTGCTGGAGGAACTGAGGTGGTGTTGGTCAGCTCAGTGTTTTTCTTCCCTGGCCAGGAAGAAATAGTCAAAATTCCAGAAAGAATCATAGCCAGATGTTTGTCATTGCTTTGGTTTGACGCTCCTAAATATGGCAAATAAGCCTGCCTTAGGACTTATTTTTGTCTGACCTCAGAAGAGAAAGTTAGTAATTCAGTATTTTAAATTTGAAGTTATTACAGGGTTTAAAAAGAAGGTAACTGAAACTTTGCAATTTGTGTACTTTTTGATTCGACTGTATATTTTTTAGACCTGTTATTTTGTGTGTGGGGGCTTGACTTTTTTGATGCTATGTAGGAATGTGGTATTGGGTGGGGAAAGGTGAAACTGCAGCCATTTTATTGACAGACATTTAGGGTGTGTGTTTTGTTCATTTGTGGTTGTTTTTGGGTTTGTTTTTTTTTTTTAATTTATTCTTTTATGGAAGATGTGAACTTAAATTGTGTAATAAACCCATTTTATTATTTTACAGTTCTCTTGACACTAGGTGTCCCATTATGTCTAAAGAAAATTGAATTATGCTGCAGCAAAGGAGAAACAATCTGAATATTCTTGTACGAAAAGTCGATTGTGTGCACATGTTGTAACTTCAAACACAGAAAGCATTTAGGAAAATGGTCACAGTCCTATGCCATTTAATCAGAACGACTGTAGGAAATGCTGTGTTCAAAAAAAAAGGATAGTCCACTGGAACCCTTTTTTGGCTGTGGGTGACATTCAAAGTTGGGTCCACATATGGGTAAATATGTAGAGTATATGGAGCCTGAAAGGGAAAAGAAACCCCAAAACCATACCAAGAAACAACGTTCAGGCAGGTAAAGACAGCTACAGAGGTGCAGTGTGCTATGCAGCAGGTCAGAGAAGCTTGAGGTATGTGTCTACAGAAAAAAGGGATGTGGAGTTGAGCAGGGATGGTGTCTCGTGGTGCTGCCGTGTTCAGAGCAGCACAGCCTTGGGGATGTGCATTTAGCAAAACAGGGTTGCAAAAGCACGTCTGTGTGTCAGCCATTTCTCGCTGCAACCAAAGTCCTGTCTGGCAAGGGCAGTGTTGCCTGCTTTGGTAAAAGGGAGGCACTGAATATTTAAAAAACTCTGCTATGGCGGCAATGCCTAGTGTGAGAGATTTACTTTTCAAGGCTGTGGTGTTGAAGGACCCCTCTATCTGACAGAGCAGTCATTCATTAATGAAAACAAGAATTAGAAAGGGAAAGGGAGAGGGGGAAGACTTTGTAGAGACTCTGTTAGAGCTCTGATGTGTCTTCAACTGAAATCATGAAGGAATAGCGTCGCTGTGCCCTCAGCGCTCTTCTCAGGCAGGTAGCCTGAAGCCAGGGGTGTAGGAAAGACTCCTGCTGGCGAGGAGGAAGTTAGCAGAGCTTGGGCTTTTCTAATCTGCTGTGTAGGTATTTATTAACCCATCACCGTGTTATCGAACCTCTGCTCAAAGTACGGTGGAGATTGATGTTAGGACAGCTGATAAAACAAAAGAGAGTTTTGGCCTTCTCTGTAAAAATATCTAGTTTGTGTAAAGAGTTTCATGTCTGTCTTAATTTCTTCATGTTTTAAACTATTTCCTATGGGCAGGCTTCCTCAAAGTGGTGTGCCAGCCTGGAGTAACGCAACCCTTCGCGGGGAAAGTACAGAACCTGGGTCCTGTAACAACTCTCCTCTGAGGGAAGGCTGAGAGAGCTGGGGTTGTGCAGCCTGGAGAAGAGAAGGCCCCAGGGTGACCTTGTTGTGATCTTTGAGCACCTGAAGAGGCTCTAAGAGAGCTGGAGAAGGACTTCAGACAAGAGCCTGCATTGATGGGACAAGGAGGGCAGGGTTAGGTGGGATATTAGGAAGAAATTGTCTGTGAGGGTAGTGAGTCACAGGTTGCCCAGAGAAGTTGTGTCTGCCCCATCCCTGGAAGTGTCCAAGGCCAGGTTGGACACGGCTTGGAGCAGCCTGGGCTAGTGGAAGGTGTCCCTGCCCTTGGCAGTGTGTTGGAACCGGATGGTCTTTTAGGACCCTTCCAACCTGAACCATTCTGGAATTCTGTGAAAGCCCAGATCAAATCTGATCAATGTGGGTGTGGGTGATGGTTTTGAGGCAAAAGCAAAATTAATGGAGAAAGACTTGCAATTTTAGTAAGTTTTTTACATGAACAAAGGAAAACAAAAGTATTGTCTGTGTTTAAAGTGACTTAAAATATTATTTTATTTATATACTTGTATATACACGTGAAATGATACTGTGCAAGCTCTCAGAGCACTTGCATGGAGTGGCCAGGCCCATCTGAGGGAGCAGGTATAGAAAGGTGCAGGGGTTTGCAGCAAAGTTCCGGGGGAAAAAATTGAGATCACTCTCCTAATGACTGTGTTATGCTGGTTTACAGCTTGTGTGAACAAAGTAGGTGCTTATACTTGCTGTTATGAACCTGACTTTGGGATCAGCCACCCCAAAGCAGCTCTTCTTTGTGATATTGTTGCTGCTATCACTTGAATGTTTGATTATTAGCAAGCAGCAATTCTGGTACCAAACCATCAGGCAGTACTGCCCTGTGAAACTCTTCTGAGTGCTCCAGGGTTTTAATTTGCGTGACTCTGCTCTTCCTCAGGTGTTCTAGAGCAGTGCATGAAGCAGAGGTATTGGGGGTTCATGTCTGTATTTGTCTCTCCAGGTAATGAAAGCAACTGAGAATTTCTGCTCCATGGCCAGTGGCTCTTCCATGTGCTGTTTGTACCTATCACTTGGGAACTGAGTTGTTCAACTGTTTGTTGAACTGAGTGCTTAACTGTGGTGCCATGTGGTTTTTCTCCGAGCACAGTGTGTTTTATTCCAAGTACTGCAGGTCTTTCATCACAGCACCACTTTTAAAACTTGAGACCATTTTTTTTTTTTGTCTGTATATGCTATCTCCCTAAGTATACATTTCCCAATCTGTTCACATATTCCCTCCCTCTTGGGGATCTTTTCCCATGTCAACCAATTGTTGTTTTCCTACTTTCAGGCATCCAGCAGGTCTAGCCATGCTGGAAAAGCATGTTTGTTGGGTAGAGCTGATTCATTTGGCACTGAAGTGCTTTAACACTGCTTGAACCTTTAAATGATTACAATTTTAAAGCTAGCTTTAATTAAATGAGCCAGAGGCTTCCATTTCTAGAATAATTTGTCTGGCTGTGGATTCTGCTTAAGAAACCCCTGACAAAGCCACATCAAAAGTAACCATTGAAATCTTAGGACAAAAAAAATCATGGAGAGGGCGTAATAGAATTTTAAAACAAAAAATTATGCCCGGTATTGAGTGTAATAATGGAACTTAAAATAGCTTAGGAATTTAAATTTGTGTTTGCAGCTTCCATCTTTGAGTAAATTGGATTTCAGTGCTGTGTAGAAATACTGTAATACAGTATTTTAAAAAAGAAGCAGGTGAGGACTGCAGGGCATGAGGACCTTGTACCAGAGTCACATCCCCTGATGTCACCAGCAGGGCATCCCGTGGTCTGTAAGCTGTTAAAAGCTCTGCAGGCTACTCTAAGTGTGGTCTCAATAAAATAACCTGTAGTTGAGACCTGTCAATATAGAAGAGTGAATAAAACGAAGGTATTTAAAA
This sequence comes from Cephalopterus ornatus, assembly GCA_013396775.1. Lineage (NCBI taxonomy): Eukaryota > Metazoa > Chordata > Aves > Passeriformes > Cotingidae > Cephalopterus > Cephalopterus ornatus. Next base: position 20,751 of record VZRE01002014.1, read on the forward strand.
TACCGTTTTTCTTCGTGAAGAGTTAAAAAAAAAAAATCAAAGAATTGAAGCCTAAAGTTATTGTTAAATGCTCAGATGATCAAAATGAAATAATATTTAAGTGGTTTGGCTGAGCACATGAAACCAGAGTTTGACATAGTTGTCACCAGGTACCCGTTTTTGTGGGGAGGCAGGGACTACTTTCATTGGAGTCACTAGATCCAATCAAAATTGAAGTAATAAAGTACTGAAAAGGAAGGTGGTTATTTCTTACTTTTCCAGTCTGCAGATTAAATACTAGATATGGAGCAGTAAGGTCTTCTTGTTTTAGCCACGAAAACACAAAGTTAATGAATGGTATTCCTTGCCATCTTAGATTATTTCCTTCTTTCTAATAAACATTTAAGCATCCACCCCCTATTCAGAAATGCAGTTTTTGTTTGTGTGTGGCATTAATGATAGTTATTAACAGGGAGTTTTGAGGGTGTTTTTTCTGTCTCACACTGCATTTGGACAGAGATCTAACAGATTACAGGAGGGTTGGAGATAAACAGGGCTGTAAACTCACTGAAATGTTTGCATATTTCTGATTAAGAAAGGAAATAACAAGTCTATGTTTATTTGCCAATTTTTTTTTTTTTAATTTGCCAAAAATGAGAAATCACATTTTCCTTAGGAAGACCACTGAAGTCCCCCCCCAAAAAAAAAAGGAATAAAAATCTGTGACTGGTGAAGGGACCTTTATTTAACTCAGTTCCATTTGCTCTGGCTGTTCTCAGGGTGCTCTGTGTTGGCTCCATGTTGGCTCTTGTTGGCTGCTTGTCAGTGATGATGTCAAATCTAAACTTTTCCCTCTCATGCAGATCCACTGTTTATTGGAGGATTTGGTTTCCTGACAGTTGCAGATTTCTGTAACACAAAATCCAAGGTGTTTGCTGACATTGGGGACCGGTGGCTCCCCTGGCTCTGGCTGCACAAGTGTTTCCATTCTATACCTATGCTTTATAACTCTTTGGTTTTTCCAAACTCTTGACTTTTGCACTGATATTTTTTTTTCTTTTTCCCTTCCAGCTTAACTGCTGCCAAAACTGGATTTCTTTATTGGAAAGTTTGAGCAAGGGCAGTTTGTCCATTTTGGACGATGAGAATACTACTTGTTATGAAAGTACCAGGGCTTTTTTGTTTTTAAATTAAAATATGTGGAAGCAAAAAGTTAAGATGTTCTGGAAGAGAAGTTTGGGAGTTAGAGAAGAATCGATTTCGATAATACTGAGCTATGGTCTACTGAAAATCATAGGCCATGTGTTCCCAGTTTGTTTTCCTCCCTCCAGAGGGAGGATCTGCCATGGTACATATCAAATATCACTAGCACATGTAGGTAGTGATGTTTGAGAAAATAGCCAATAACACTTGGGTTCATTCTCCCCCTCTGCTCTGGCGAGACCTCCCCTGTGGTGCTGCATCCAGCTCTGGGGTCATGGCACAAGGCAGAGATGGAGCTGCAGCAGCGAGTCCAGAAGAGGCCATGGGAGATGCTTCAAGGGCTGGAGCCCCTCTACTCTGGAGAAAGGCTGGGAGGGCTGGGGGTGTTCAGCCTGGAGAAGACCTTAGAGCCCCTTCCAGAGCCTGAAGGGGCTCCAAGAGAGCTGGAGAGAGACTTTGGGCAAGGGCTGGAGGGACAGGATAGGGGGGAATCACTTCACACTGACAGAGGGCAGGGTTAAATGGGATGTTGGGTGGTGAGGCCCTGGCACAGGTTGCCCAGAGAAGCTGTGGCTGCCCCATCCCTGGAAGTGTCCAAGGCCGGGTTGGATGGGCCTTGGAGCAACCTGGGCTAGTGGAAGGTGTCCCTACCCATGGAATAAGATGATCCTTAAAGTTGCTTCCAACCCAAACCATCCTGTGATTCTATGATTCTATAAAACAAGAATAACTGGTGTTACGACTTTTTTATATTATTTATATTTTACTCCTCTGTCCTAAAAATTGCTGACATCGAATATGTTTATTTTTCTGATAAAACAAAATACAGATACCTCCTTCAGACAAGAAACTTCAGCTGAAAATGCTTGTTCCTATGGGTTTCTGTTCCCTGTCTTACGCCGTTTTAGCAGTGAGCAGGGTCTGAAAGTGTTGCTTCTCTTCCCACGCAGGGGTCTTCATGGCATCACCACCAGTCAGGGTACCCTGCTTGCACTGGCACAGCTCTGAGGGAACTTTTCAAGCTTGATCTGAATATACAAATCAATTTGAAATAAATCTATTGTACTGAACACTCTTCTAATTGATGACTTGTTAAAATTATCTGCAGTATGGTTAGAACTTGGTCACTGGAAAACTGTCGTTAGCTGCCTGTTAATTTTTTTTTACCCTGCTTTTTTGCTTTCTTTTTATGTGAAATAATTCAGTAATATCAGTAGTCGTCGTCTTGGCAGAAAATAAAGAGTAATTGAGAAGTTTGGAATGGAAAGTATGCTGTGTTGTGAATTTGTATTGAAAGCAGAACTTTCTGAAATGCATTCATGCAGCTGCTTGCCCTGATGGCAGAATTACAGTAATTAGGGAATTACGTTAAAATATTTTACTTTGTGCTGGTTTTATGCAAATTCAACAATGACGTGGAGCTGCCCACTATGTCACTTTCATTTTTGGCCACTTCAAAATATCCAGCTTTTTGGAAAGGATGGTTATAAACATAATAAACAATTTGAGGAACTAAATAGCTCTAAGAAGAGTTTTCCCACAGCATTTGAGGCATAATAATAAAAAATCGTGTTCCGTCTCAAGCTTTTGAAACTCATTTTAAAATAAAGTTAATACTGTTCTTTCAAAATGTGGCATTTGTCTTCTGAAGGACATGAAATGCTACTCAGCTTAGACTGGAGTTTTTCTTGACACCCAAAATTACAGTTGTTAGCCCAAGCAAAATTATGTTGTGCTTTTATAATTTGATCAGTTGCCAAGTGCTCCCAGCTTTAACCATCTTGATTTTTTCATCTTCAGTTTCTCTTGGAGTTGACAGTGGAAGGAGAGGCATTAGAGATATGTGCCATACAGGCTTTTATTTTTGGAGAGATGAAGGCAGCTGGACTGCCTTCAGGCATGGAGCTCGATGGAACCACAGAGATGTAACTCAGTGTCAGTGGGAGTAAATGGGAGAAACCTGTGCATTACGATTGGTTGGGATAATTTTAATTCCTATATGTAACTAGCCATGGACAAGACACAGATTACTTAATCAGCACAGTGCATAGTTTGGCTGCAAAACTTGTCTGATTGTTAGCAGGCATCTTTCACAAGTTAATCCAAGTGTATCAGTTCTAACAGAAGGTGGCTGGAACCAGAATTGCTGCTTGTTTCACAAATGAGATCTGTGTCGCAGGACATCTCCTGCTCAGGGCCTTTTAGAGGTCAGTAGATCTGTCCTTGAAAAGGCAAGTGGCATGTCCCATCTTCCGCATGTGGAAGAATATGAGGTTGGTCAGGACACTGCTGCATCCCCACAAATATTGCTGGCTGAAAAGTATTCCCTTCTTGGATCCGTGGGGCCTGGGAGCGGGAGGCAGACATGTGCGCTTATCAGTACCTTAAAAGAAGGGAGTCTTACTATATTTAAGGATATTTCCCTCTGTTACTGTTTGAAGCTTTATTCTTAAGTGCATAGCAAGAAATGTATTTCATTTGGAAGTTAAAAATTTGACTTTCAGAATGCATTTCTCCAGGCGTGTGCCCCCTCTGGCAGGGTCTGTAACCTGCCTGGGAAATGTGTCTGGAGACAACAGAGCAATGATGTAATTTAGTGGAGATGTGGCTTGCCATTACTCGTATCACTCTTTATTTCATTGTCACCATTTAAAAAGCAAAACCCACATCCTCAGAGTCTGAGAGCGCAGATTTTGGCTGAAAAAAAACGTAACTGTGTTCTTACAAAGAAAATGCCATTTTAAACTTGCTCAGAGTAAGAGGAGAGCGCTTCTGCTCACGTACCATGTCATCACTCAGCCAGGCATCTCTGTCCCCTCTGCAGTCACTAAGAGCTGGATCACTTCTCCCGACTTGCAGCTTTATTTGGGGTTTTCGGCATCAGTAGCCTGAGCCAGTGTGATATCAAGAAACTTTCTGAATGACTTGTGTTTGTCAAATTCACCTGCTCAAAGCTTCCCACATGTAGTTGCCCTTGTAGGTAACATGAGGGCTAAAAGCATGAGTGAGAAGGATGAGCCAATCTTGTGTTGTTCTCTGTCCCATTTCTGTGCTTTTCTCTGAGGTAACAGTGTTGGATTCCATCAGCTCCACTCACACCAGTTCAAATACCAAAGCTGTGTCAGATTTGCAGCACTGCACAGCTGTCAGACTTTTTCTCACTGAAGTTTTGGGGCTTTTTTGAAGTGTTACAGAGGCATTTAGCTAAATTGCATAGTTCTAAAAATGACAGTTAATCTTTTTCCTGTAAGAAGCAGTTGCTTTTGAATTTTTTGTGCACCTCAGTAATGTGAAGCAATTGTCCCAGCTTTCACCGTATTTTTTACCTCTTGAACCTAAAGTGGTCCATTCTTTCTCTCAGATATTTTCATTTACATTTTATTAAATTATTCTAATTCTAACACTAACTTGGCTTTAAAATGAATAAGGGTAGATTTAGATTAAATGTTAGAAAGAAATTCTTCCCTGTGAGGGTGGTGAAGCCCTGGCACAGGTTGCCCAGAGAAGCCGCCGCTGCCCCATCCTAGAAGTGTTCCAGGCCAGGTTGGACAGGGCTTGGAGCAACCTGGGATAGTGGAAGATGTCCCTGGAACTGGATGAGCTCTAAGGTCCCTTCCAACCCAAACCATTCTGTGATTCTGTGGTAACTTATTATAACGTCTAATACTTTTTAAAAGAGACACTGTTTTGAGTTTAAAGAGTCTATTACAGAACTCTGTGCCTGCTTTGATGGGAAAGTTGTAAAGTCTTCCATCACTCCGACTCTTCCACATGAACAAGCCTCTGTGGCATCAATGCTGCCGGTGTGTTCTGTCAGATAACCCAGCTGACCAGAATGCTGCCAGACCCTGTCACTGCAGTTGTAGAATCACTTCCATGGTCCAAGGTGTAGCTTTGTGGCTGTGCAACCTCCCTCTGCACCCTGCTAGGTTTTGTGTGTTGCCAGAATGGGTACCTAGAGGTGTGATAGCCCTTTGGATTCCTTTCTGAGTGGTCCGGAGGGATTGATGTGTGGGTTCATAAATGCTGTTTTTCTTGTGGTGGCTGCTACAGTCATGCTGAGAGCAAGCTGGGATGATTGAACAAGCAGCCCCAAGGGGAGCTGGTTTTGATGTGCTGTGAAGGTTTCCTGTTTTCTCCCATGTTGCCGTAGCTGCTTTCTGATGATGTTTGGTTTGTGGGTTTGCCTCTAACTTGACTGTCAAAAAGGGTTGGTGAGTGGGTTTCTTGAGGGAGGGATTCATGGAAAGGACTCCACAGCAAGTGTGGTGTAGGAGGAGGGTCGGTTGGCTTCCTGCTGATCTGCACGTGGCCTTGGGGTCCCTGGTGTTGGAAGGAGCGAGGGGTCTGCATGGAGCAGGGATTTGGCAGTCCCTGCTCGGTGTGCTGCTGGGGCAGACCACACCATCCAGCTACACAAACAAACGTGTGGGTTTATTGAAGGAGCTGCAAATAGCCTGCAGCTGGTCTCCTTGGGTCTGGTGGCTGACCCTGCTGTGAGAAGGAGGCTGGACGTAGGTGACCTCCAGTGGCCCCTTCCAGCTTCAGTTCCTTTGGTTCTGTGAAGGTTTTTTATGTGGAGCTGTGCCTGTGTTTGTGTCTTATAGTGACAAGAACAATGTGAAAAATCTTTGTGATATTTTTCTACGGTTTCTAAAGATGCCATAATTTGTTTTTTAATTTGCTGTAAACTTGTACATATTAATCTCACTGTAACTTTTTTTCTTACTTCCTTAGTCAAAATGTTACGGCCAGACATTACTGACAGAAGTTTACAAGCATCTGAATTTGATTGAATCAGACTACTTTGGAATTGAGTTCCAGAACATCCAGTCATATTGGGTGCGTACCCCGACAAATCGGGTATAATAAAAAGCTTGGGTGAACGCAGTTCTTTGGGTGTCAAAAGTTTCCAACTCTTCTGGAGTGTCCGGTAGGATCGTCTCTTGGATTCTTGTAGATCTGCTTCGCCCACCAGATGATGACAACTACTAAAGTAGACGGGAGGAATCAGATCCTGCTTCTTCTTAAACATCAGAAAACGAATAAAGCTGTTAAATAGCTGCTGGTATTCCCACTTTCAGGGACAGAAATAAAATTCCTCCTTTCCTCTGAAAGGGGAAACATCGACTCAAAGTGCACTCTGTGGAGCACCTATAAAATCATATTACAGTGTGTAATTTTGGTAGCGTTCGTATTTATCTTCATTTAATTCAGTCTCCAGTTAATGCCCTTGAAGAGCCATTACAAACCTCTTTCCAACACAAACCTCAGCAGGCATACAGGCCTGCAAGCTTTTTAAATCATTGATCTAGATCAATGCTGACACCTTTAAGCCTCCTAGTCACTTATCCTGTACCTTGCGAAGAGGACAATGTGGCTTCTAAACTAGAAAATGTTCCCCAAACCCTCTTTTTCCTTTTTTTTTTTTCCTATTACTTGTTCTAGTTTTAGGACATGCAGAGAATCTGACTGAGAACATAGGGAATGCTAATGGCACTAATCCATGCTGCTCCTGAGCAGAGGCAATACAGTAGAACTTGTTTAGTTTCCAGTTCTTCTGCACGGTTTCCAAACTGTTACTGCAGCTAATAAGGTTCTTAAATTCCTCATCTCTCCCTCAGACAGAACAGCAACTAGTAAGGACCAAACATAATTGTCTTGTAACAGTTTTCTCTCTGGAGGGGTAGGGGAAATAAAAGGTGGAGCATCCAGAATATTTTGCATCACTTTAATGGATGCTCCTTTCACAAGAACAGCAATAGTCTTTCTTTTAAAATGTGCTTGTCAAAGGAGAAAAAATGGTGGGAAATTAATAAGGAGTAAAAACCCTTAAGTAAGTAGGTAAGAGTGCCAGAAAAAGCATGGAAAGGAAAAAAAAGTTGGAGCTTTTCTTGTTCTCCAGACTTTCTGTAGTTCTGCAGCCTGGCTCCTGTCAGGCCATGGGTTTTGGCATGACTCTTGCCTTCTTGGCAGTGGGGCTGTGCTTCTGCTGACTTGGCTCTTTCTCTGTCCAGAGGAGCTTTAAGCACAGATGAGTGATTTTTCCACTGATGCATGAGAAATGTCAATTCAAATAGATAAGTTTGCTTTACACCTCTTGGAAAGCAAAGGAATTACTGCACTGCAGAAGAAATGCTACTCATCAATTACTGCTTAATTTAAATTTACATTTTGATGTTTTCATATTGTATTCAAATAAGAATGTCAGTTTGTAATTTTTTTTTCTCTGCAATTTCAGATTTGGCTGGAACCTATGAAACCTGTTATTAAGCAAGTACGGAGTAAGTAATTTTAAAAAAAGGAAGTTTTCCTTAATTTGCATCTGCTTTATGTGGGTTGCTTTCACAATTACTACTTGATTTACTGGTTATGCTTCCCTGCAAATTACACATGGTAGTGGTGATAGTGGTTCCTGTTGGGACATGCCAACCTGACGTTTTTAATAGGTAGTATGTGGTGGGTGGAATGGAAACTTACTGCAGGTAGGGTTCTTTCTGTGATACATATCTAGATAGGTTGGGTCAACTGGTGTTACGGTGAAGTGAAATATAACACTTGCTGTTTGTAAGCTTTTGCAAGTCGTGTTGTCATACCGTGGGAAGAAACCAGGAGTATTTTGGCTGACTCCCATGTGAGCTGTTTCCACGTGCTCAGGAGCAGCTTTCCTGGGAGAGCAGAGGTAGGGATCTCCCACCTGGGTGCTGGCTGCAGCCTCAGAGCTTCTGCTTTGGCTGTAAAGTGTGGTTCTGCTCCCTGGCCAGGAGGATGCTGCAATAGCAAGGCTGTCTTGTCGTTATACCACTCTAAAAAGTAATGTGAGAGGCACTCTAAAGGTGAAAAATAGTTGAAGAATGCAGCTTTTTTTTTTTTTTTCCTTTAGAGCAGAGTTAAGCTGTTTGCTTCTTTTCTGGTTCTGAGTGCAGAGGCTTTGTGGAAGAACAAGATCGGGAGGGTGTGGTGGATTCCTACTCCTTTCCAATTTTTGATTGAAATATGTCGAAAATTAGTTTTTAGTTACTCTTCTGCCTAAAATTGATTGAAAATATGAAATCACCAATTCTAGCTAATTTTTTAACCTTAAAGTCAGGATTTTGACTTTTGCCAACGTTGTTTTTTTAAGCAGAAGAGCCAAACCAGCTATAAAAGAAGGCTTCCTTCGGAAGGTATACAGTGCTTTCACTCTCTGTTTTCCCCCACCAAAAAAATTTTGGGGTGACATCTTTTTATATATTCCTATGTGGAAGGAATGATATCCTAATTAAAAGATCTGGTTGGGCCACAGCTCTGCAGTGCTGCTTGGTTACTGCTTTGTATTCTCTTCTATACCATATAAACTGGGGAATCTTGACCTTAGATCATAGATGGTCTTCCCTGATGGAACAAACGTTGTTCTAAAATGGGCTAAAGTCATGGGGACTTGCTAAAATTTATGGCTGCTTTGCAGTCTACCACCCACGTTGTGTTGCCAGTGAAACTGAAAGATTTATTTCAAAATCTCTAAAATTTTAATCTGCAAGAGATACCAGTCACTTGACTGGCAGATGTTCACATTCTGAGATCAGTTTTAAATTGATTGAAATTTCCTGTTTTCTGTATATTGGGCTTTTTGCTTGTTTGAAGTTTTTTTTTTTTTTTTCCAGAATTTAATGAATTTGAAGTTAACCTTTAAACTTTTGGTCCAGCAGCAGGGGAATGTTATCATTGGCTTTAAGGTGTTCCAGCTCAAACCTGTTGGTTGATGTTGCTGGTGATTGCTGTGTGGCTGCAGATATGCACTTCTGAGTCTTTGAAATCCTCTCTAGAACAGAAGTTCTTGATTTACTTCAAATTAGTCTTGGCTAATGACCTGTTGTGAGATTAAGAATTTTATTTTGATTATTTTCAAGTGAATGCAGTCAGTTTTACTACCAAACCGCTCCAGAAGGCAAGGGGTTTGGATCCAAATTTTCAGCTCCCTAACACAGGCACACAATATCAGGTTGGCCTTTGGGTACCTTCTCTGAGGTGCTGCCAGTTTCTACAGCGTTGTGTTCACCATCCCTGCCCCAGTGATTTTTCCTCACATCTCTTTTGTTGTTGTCGTCCTGGTTTTTGCTCGGATTTGGCTTCTTAAAATAAATTCTGCGTCTTGGTTAACACTGGTCAAGTGTTTCTTTTCGTGATTTGAATGGGAGTTATTTATAGAGGAAAGGCAGGGTTGACTAAACAAAAAGAGGAGGGTTCTGCTACAGAGGCAAATATGCAGTATTATGTTTTTAATTTTTTATATTTATTGTCATTTGATGTAAGTGATGCTGGAAACACTTCCAAAATTGCCCCTACATCGATACTTTCCAGTTGATTGGCATCACTGACATGCAGGATTGTTCTTGACCTTTTGAAGATCTTCCAAAGGCTGAGGGTATTTTCAGAAATTTGATGTGAAGTTTTGGTCTTTTTACTGGAATCATTAAAACTATTCATTTTCCTCACTTGATACATCTAAAACTATAAAATCCTTAGTCTCTGCCAGTTGTGAGCTTTCTGTGTCATTATATGGTGTTGCTTCCCAGCTTCTTTTATTTCTAGATATTACACTGTAATTGGGATGTGGAATTTAGGTTTTTTTGTTCACCAAAGCTTTGGTGATTCTGGGATTGGAGGCTGGGAGCTGCTCTTGTGACAGCTGTGATAATCTGTGAGTCAGTTCTAGTCAAAAAGCAAAGTCTCTAATTCCCTCATTAGCAAACGAGAGAGCGAGTGGAGAAACATTCCGGCATATGGGAATTGGGTATTTCAGACAGAAGAAATCAGTGCACTGTGGGGCTGATGGGGTTAAATTGGACTTCATCAAGCTTTAAGAGATCTTGATGCTTAAAATAAATTAAAGCAGGCTGTCTTGTGCTTACCAGCGTGCTCCAACAAATTTGATTTTTGTTGTTGTTGTTGTTGTTTGTTTATTTGTTTGTTTTTAAATTTGGCTAAGCTTGCTTTGAAACAGCAGTGGCACATGGAGCCCCGGGGTGGCTGGGCCTGGCTCTTGCCCAGAGGGTGCCTGCAGGTGTCAGGTGGATGCTCAGCAGACCCCTGCAAGGACAGGCTGGCCAGTACTCTTCCTGCCTGCGGAATACTCGACCTCGTCTGTTTTAAGGCAGGAAAAACAGCGGGAAAACGGTGGTGCCCAGTCCTGGCATGGAGAGCGACTGCGGTACCCTGTAGTAATTCCTTCAGAAATCCGGGTGAAACAGGGATTGTGGTTCAGCAGGCTGAGTCGGGATGCTGCAATGGTTAACACAGACCAGTCATAGTTGTGTTTTGTTGTAAAATGCTATGCAGAGCATTATGGACTGTTCCCAACAGTGACTGAGGATTCTGTTTAGTTTTCAACATTAAACTGATTTTCTGCCCGCTGTTGAGATGGACAAGAAAGTGTTGAAAGTGGGAGGCAATGGGTTTCACCAGGCATGCCGGGAGCAGGCTGCAAACGCCCTTCATCTCCGCAGGGATCCAGCTGGGTCCAGCCAGGCTTGTGGGTTCGGTTCTGATCCTGTGGTTGCTATTGGGAACCTGTGGGATGTGTGTCACCTCTCCTCCCCTTCTGGGACCCTCTCATTGGGTCACCTGCAGCCAAGTAGTTGCTTTGGAGTATTACAGATTTCATGTTGAACAGAGCTCTTTTTGCAGCGCTGAGCCTGCAGACTCACCTTGGCAGTGGTATCCAAGTTCCTCTGGAAACCCGCTGCTGTATCTCCATTGACATGGACAATCTGTACCCCAGAGCCTGCTGTGGTTAGCTGGGAGTTGAAATCTGGCTAACCTTCATGTATGTTGTGTTTCTCTGCTCGTTGGCAAACAGAATATGCGTGTGCTTGTGAAGAATGCCTGGGTTTTTTTTTTTGTGAAATAACTGACTTTTCTTCTAGGACCAAAGACTACGATGCTTCGTCTAGCAGTGAAATTTTTCCCTCCAGACCCGGGTCAGTTGCAAGAGGAATATACTAGGTAAAGTAGTTTTAGAACTGTTAGATTTGCATTACCTACTGAATTAATAGGGAGGTAACAGTAGGAGGGCAGCGCAGCTGCTTCCTGGCGGAACTCAGATGGAAGATGAGTCAAAGAGCACTTGGAGTGAGTGTCACAGTTTCAGCAGACATGTGTTGGCAGATGAATGGTATCAGAAAAAATACTTTTCAAAACAGAGAACAGCACAGATTAGGGCTTGCCAAGATCACGGTGTCAAAGGAGTCAGAGTATATCGAAAATAGTAAAATTTATAAACAGTGCCTATATAAAATAATCAGTACATACTTTAATAAGTTGTTTAGGATTTAAACTTCCGAAGCCCACACTTTGCAGCTAAAAATGACAGCTGCAGTTACTGCACAAACAAGTCCTGCTTAAAACGTGGTTTTCCTTCTGCTTCCTTGTTCCTGTGAGTCTGTTGTGCTGGATCAGTCCTGTGTTGATAAATTGCACTGGATAAGTCACAGGTTATTTTGTTTGATTTGACTGTCCTTGGTTGCCGGGCTGCTGTGTTACCTTGGGTTTGGAGAGAGGAAAAATTAGGAGTTGCTGGTTTTATAACCTTCTGCTCAGTTGTTCTGTCATCCTTTCCTCTTTCAAGGATGGTCCTTGTAACTCCAGCTCTTGTACCTCTCCCTCAGGTACCTGTTTGCGTTGCAAATCAAGAGAGACCTGGCAGAGGAGCGACTGACCTGCAGCGACAACACGGCAGCTCTGCTGGTCTCCCACCTTTTGCAGTGTGAGTATCCCAGCTGGGCTGACATCGCTGCCGGCGCTGAGCCAGGTTAAATAGCACACAGAAGCTTTTGGTAATTAAAAGCCATCTCTGCCTCGTGGTATTTCCTTCTCTACACACTGCAAAACATGTTGATTTTCAGCCCTGAAACGGTCATCCAGGCTGGCTGTGGGGTGGAACAGCTGGTGCTTATGTCTGAGATAACTTTGGCTTCGTGGAGGATGAGGGAAACCAAACCCCTTCCACGTTGTCTGTTGTCCCTGGCTCTGAGGGCCTTGTTGCCAGCATTCTGCATCTTCCAGACAGACGTTCCCATCTGCCTCTGTGCTCCCTCGACTTGGCTTCTCACTTTCCGTGTGCCTGGGGGAAGAGGGGTGTATAGGATCTGGGCTGAAACGCCGCTAGAACTGTGCCAGAACAAGTTCCACAGTCGGGCTGTCAGCAGCTTTCCTCCTCACTGGGAGGGAAAGGGAAAATGGGAAGCAATTGACTTGGAAGCCCTCCGTGCTGCTGCTGACTTGGTCTGTCTGTGCCTAAAGACCTAAAAACGTGACCTTTGAGACAAGGAGGTTGGAAACCTTGATTGGGTTTGGACACCAAATAGCTGGAGCAGCAGCCGGAGTGTTCACAGATCTGCAACCCGAGCTGCAGACAGGAGGCTCTTTGATGGCTGGAAGCAAAAGCTGTTCAATGATGTTCTTCACACATGCACTGCTAAATAATTATTGGTTATCTAATTCTGCATTGTGATATAATAATGCAGTTATAATAGTGTGATTTTATTGGAAGAGCGTATCTATCTTGTGTGTGTGCCATCAGTGAGCGATGCCATTAAAACCTGCTCATGATTTCCCAGCAGTGGGGAGCTGGTGAGCAAATCTCAACCATCCTTAGCTTGATTGTGCTCTTCTGGAAAACTGGATGTGAGAAAGAATACTTTTATTTTGAACAGAAATTATTTTACAGAAATCCTTTAAATATTTTTTACTTGTTTCCTGTGCTGGCTTTATTCTAAACAGGATTTGCTGTGTTCTTGTTAAGAACAAGACCACTCCTTTCTCTGACAGTAGCTGATAGCAGATGCTATGGGGAAGCCCTCAGACACAGAGCAAGCATATGGCAACTCTTCCTTTGCTGCATCCATCCCATAATCTCCGCATGTGGCCTTTCTAAGTCACAGATTGACTGCATCTCTGTGTTTAGTTGCCCTTGTGTTTGTTTGATTTTTGATTTTGCTTATATTTTTGGCATCCTTTCAGGGAAACGAGCCTTGCAGCTTAGTTTTGGGGAGGTTTTTAGGATAACATGTATACTTTTGTCTTTAAAAACTTTTGTGCTTTAATTTAATATTGTAACTTCGTATTTTATTGTCAGCAAAAGTTAAATTACTTTTAAAAATGTATTTATTCAACGTGTAATTTTTATATACGTCTGCCATATGTTCTGCCTGCCTTGTGCTCTTCTTTTCAAAGCTGAAGACTTCTGATCGCTTCATGTCGTGTCAGAGGGAAGCTGTTCTGTGCTTTCTAATTGTGCTTTTTCCTCCTGTAAATCTCTTCCTAAATCCACTGTGTTGTACCTGAAAGACATGGATATGTGAAGGAGAGGCCAAAACTCCAGGTGTAATTTGCCATCTACCCAAGTAGCCTTGTCCGTTACTACTTTACATATGTTTAGGAAAAAAATACATTGAAACATGCTGGTTGGTATGAGGTATCTGTAAGTAACAGATGTTCGCACCACGTTGAGGGTTTTCTACAAGTCTTGGACCCTTAAGAAGTCTAAATTTTCCAAATTGTGTTTAAATACCGCTCTTATCCCCAGGAAGTCTGCTTGGGATAAGTGTGAGAGTTTGGTGAAATGAAGCTGAATAGAAAGCGTGATGCACGAATTTGAAGCACTTTAAAGGCTCTTGGGGTGTCTGTCATTCCTTACCAAGTATTTTTGATCATGGTTCCTTTTCCGTCGTTTCTTCCTGCTCTGACACTGTTTTGTTTTCTTCTTATTCTAAAATTGTTTTGTTTTCTGTGGCAGCTGAAATAGGGGATTTCGATGAATCGGAGGATCGAGAGCACCTTAAAACAAACCAGTATTTGCCAAACCAGGAAAGAATTGAAGGAAAGATCCTGGAGTTCCACAAGAAGCATGTGTAAGTGAGGATTAATGTAAACCCCTAATGTAACCCCTGGGGAGCATACAGGCTTGCTTAGGGGAGGTCAAGAATGCTGCATGATAGGATGATGGTAAGAGAGCATGAATTAAACACCATTTGCATTGAGCAAGGAAAGTTGGGTGTAGCAGTAGTTAGGATGGAGTTGTTGGGCAGCAGTTTTTCTCAAGCAATTTTTTGCGGTGTACCTTTAATAATAAGACAAAGAAAGCCATCATATAATAATGGGTTTAGGCAAAATAATTCTTCAGAATTATTAATTATTAATTTTTGAGACCTTGCATATTAGGATTTAGCAATTTGAAGTCCTTTTGTTAATTGTGAATATCTGCGTGCACGCCTTATTGTGCCTGGTTGAATGTTTTAATCCCAGTGGTATATCAGAAATTTAAATGTTCCTTTTGCTTTATGTGGGTAAAATCATGGATCATTGCTGAATGACTTTGTTTTAAGACAGAACAAGGAGGTTTTTCAGGGCAGCATCTATGTTTAAGGCCAAGACACGTCCTGTGGTATTGGAAAATTAGTTCCTGAGAATTTCAATAATTAACTCTTTGCTGTTTATGATCACTGATTTTTAGTTGTACTGAAATTATTGGTAATGATGGGATTTCAACTTTGTCCATTCTTCATGAAATCAGGTGTTTTTTTCAACCTCTAAGGTGCATATGGAAGTGATTGAAAAAGAAACTAAAAGTTTGGGTTTGTTTTTAAGCAATTTAAAGTAATTCTGAAATAAATGAGAATGTATGCGAGGGTTCTTCACCTTGGGAGAAGGGAGCTGGAGGAGGTAAACCATTCATTTCATTATTTTTCTCAAAAGAAAAGTGCTGAAAGAATTAGTGTCTTCAAAGCAAACGAAAAGGGGGAACGTTCTTTTCACAGAACTCATTGTGATACTGCTGCAAGGTGTAGTGGTGTCTGAAACTGCAAATGGCTCATGCAAGGTTTTGATGACATCCATTACATAGGCTGGTGGCTGTCAAGTTTGGGATGAAATGTGGTGGTTTTAGTCTTGGGATAAGAACGCCCGGAGCATGCACAGAACAGCCCTGTGTTAGTCACGTGCCTGGATTCCGTTGAGTTGCTTTTGGGGAATTTTCTCTGTTTACTTTTCTTGATGGAAAGGTTGTGACTGTCTTCTGAGTCAGGGACTGGTGGCTTTGTTAATTAAGTTTGAGCTTTTTTTTGAACAAGTTACTTCTAATCATCACAGTCAGGGAAGTTTGCATTTTTTTGTTGTTTGTCAGAAAGGAGTCAGAGGAAAGTTAATAGGAAAAGATTCCTTGCTTCATAAATGTACTTTTCATTAGTTTAAGAAGAATTATATCTAATGCAGCCATACTATTAAAATTATTGTAAATCTTTAAAGCTGTGTTTTAGAAGTGCACATGCAAGCCACGTTAAGATTACCAGCTGAGGCATGTAGTTAGAAAAGGTTGCCATTGAGCATTAACAATAACCTTGAAGGCCCATTTTGAATCCTCCCACGCCTTTGGAAAAAATTTTGTTAGAGAGGTGTCATTTTGCAAGCACTGCAATCCTAAAAATAGCTGTGACTTCCGTGGTTTAACCCCACCTCAGCCCCACACAGCTGCTTGTTCCCCCTCGGTGGGGTGGGGGAGAGAATTGGAAGGATAAAAGTGGGAAAACTCAGGGGTTGAGATACAGAG
Source organism: Cephalopterus ornatus (assembly GCA_013396775.1). NCBI lineage: Eukaryota > Metazoa > Chordata > Aves > Passeriformes > Cotingidae > Cephalopterus > Cephalopterus ornatus. The sequence goes on from VZRE01002014.1 coordinate 36,517, forward strand.
AGTGAAGTAAAAGCCACGTAAGCATGCAGAGCAAAACCAGGAATTCATTCCTTGCTTCCCACAGACAAGTAGGTGTTCAGCCATCCTCAGGAAAGAGGTTTCCATCACACATAATGATGGCGAGGGAAGACAAACACGGTCACCCCCAGTGTCCTTCTCTTCCTCCTCCTTCCTCTGGCTCCACATGCTGAGCATGATGCCACATGGAGTGGAATATCCCTGAGGTCAGCTGGGGTCAGCTGTCCTGGCTGTGGCCCCTTGCGACTTCTTGTGCTCCCCTGGTCCCTCCCCAGTGGGGTGTGTGTAGAGCAGAGAAGGCCTGGGCTCTGTTTGAGCTTTGCTCGGCAAGAAGGAAAACATCCCTGGGTTATGAACGCTGTTTTCAGCTCAAATCCAAAACACAGCCCCATACCAGCCACTGCGAAGAAAATTAACTCGACCCCAGCCCAAACTAGTACAACATCTCTTCTCTCTTCCCTTAGGGAGCATTGACCAACCCTTTCCTATCTTTAACAGTTGAGGAGGTCCCTTGTTTTCTCAGTGCAGACACACTTTTCCTCACTTCTGTTCCAAGGAACAGGCAGGAGCAGGGACCTGGGGCATTTGGCTCCTTCCTGGCAATGGGAAGTGCAGTTGGACAGACATAAATATTTTCCTCTCGTATTATCCTGGTGTATCATATTTTTATTTTTGTGCTTTAATTTCATTTTTTATTTCCTTTAATTGACCTTGTTATTCCCCCACTTACCTTTAGCAGACTGATATTTTCAAGGCCAGGTTGGATGGGGCTTGGAGCAACCTGATCTAGTGGAAGGTGTCCCTTGGCAGGGAGGTTGGAACCTGATGATCTTTAAGGTCCCTTCCAACTTAAACCATGCTGTTATTCTGTGATTCTTCACTGATGATTGCTTCTGACAGAGACTTCTTGTAGAAACTGAGTGTCCAGGAAGAGAAACCCATTTCTGGCAGGATGGTTCATCTCCAGACCACTGCTGCAGCACCTTCTTTCTGCCTCAGATTTCCTTCCTTTTTTTAACTGCTTCACTGTAGCTATTAGAAGTGTTAGAGCGTCATCAACCTGAATAAAGCAGAACCTGTGTATCCAATCCATTCTGTATATTGAGAATGTTGTAATCAGAAAGATGACAATTAAAAGCTTATTTTCTATTAAATATAGTTTTTTCTTTCACTTTTACAAATACTTTCTTTTAATTCCACAAGTAGACTATTCTTAACTTTGCAAATGTAGTAATGGTAAACAGAATGAGTTATATTTTTGGTGTAGCACATTACTTAGTTGCTTCAACAAGAGCCTGAGTTAACATCACTTATTTCTATAGTTTATTTTAAAAAAAAGGGTTTATGTTTTGTAGATTGGGTTTTGGTGGTGGTGAAATTAAATCCTGACACCCAGACACTCAAAATACAGTTTTTGCTGTCTTCCTGAGAGTAGTAGAATACTTGCTGTGAGGTGAGTGCAGTCAAGGCTTCAACATGACACACTTTGCCTGTGTTCACATGGCTGTGGTTTCTTTGTCAGGAAAGAAGTAGAAGGTTTCATAGATTTATATTTACGTTTACTGTTGTCCCTTATGTCCTTTCACAACTTGTTAGCCTAGTTGTCCATGATTTAAATTCTTTCAATTGTGTGTAAATTAGAAAAATTCTAACTGCACACTTCATCTTTAAAGTTCTATATTGATCGCTGGGTTTAAATGCTCTGTCAATCACCTAACACTTGACAGCATTTATTCTGAACCCATTGCCACGGGAATATTGCAACACACAACCAGTATTTGTGTGCATAAGTGGATGTAAGGAAACCTTTACGTTAAAACCTGTTGCACTGACAGTGATTTTTGCTGGAAATACTGGTAATAGATAGTCTGTTGTCCATTGACCTGGGGAAGATTAAGTAGATTTATCTGCTTACTGGCTGAACTAAATTAGAGCAGATTGTTTTGGGGCTGGGCTATGCAGCTAAGCCTGCAGCCATCATCTGAGGGCAATTACTGAAACTGCTCTCTTTGTACCCATCTGTGGTACAGCCGGCGCTGCCCCGCTTCGCTCCTGGCCTCCCCACCCCGGGCTCTGCCTTCTTTGGTAGGTACAGGCAGGTTGTGTGCAAGGGAACACTCTTAAAATTGGCTTCTGCCTTTATTTATTTGGCTTCTGCCGTGCTTCGGGTCATATCTAACGGTACGTGAAATAACTGTCCGTGATTCTGCATCAGTTACACCAAACTGTTCAGGACGAATTTTTGGTACTATGTAGCTCCAGTTTTCCAGTTGCCATTTTGTTTTTGTCTCCCTTCCCTTCCAACCCTCCTTGCCAACCTCAGCACCCTCTTTAAGAGACAAAGCCCCACTTTCATTCCTAATGTCGTTGTGTTCAAAAGAATTACAGCAGGAATTAGTGTGGGTGAGAGCTACACACAGTGCTCTCAGAGTGTAACTCAGGAAGCTGTAGCCAAAAGTAGGATTTATGGTCTGCCTCTTTTGTCTTGTATGTGTTTAACAAACAGGAACCAGGGTACTCCTGCTTTTATGACGCAGTTAAGGAATCTGTGGTAGAAATGGAAACTACAGTTAAAGCTAATATTAAAAGCACTTACTCATTTCAGTGAGGGGAAGAGAAATCTGCTTTGCGAGTGGAAGCTCTTGGACATAACTAGTACATGTAACAGTAACACTGGTAGAAATTCAGCTACAAGACTCTCTCTGTAGTTTGGCATTTCTTTTTCCATTCGAAATCAGGTTTTTGTTCCTCTGTGCGTGTTCTTTGCAATCCCTTTATACATACATGGTCACAAATATTGACGTTTGGATAAGGGTGGATTATGGACTCAACTTGTAAACTTAGGAATGTCACTGAATCCCTGCCTTCTGCAGTTGGCAAATAAGTGTGGGATTTCCTGTTGCAGTGTTTTAGATTCTTGTTTTTCCCCTTGTGAATGAATAAGGCAACAGAACACTGCTGAAATCCTGTTGTCAAATGTGTGTGCGTTCAGGCTTACTTTCTCAGGGCATTTTGTGTATGTCTGTGTTTTAACCTAAGGAACATTCTACCAAGTATCAAAGAAGCATTGTTTTTTCTAACAACTTCCATTTTTAAAATCATAGCATACTAAGTAAGTTTCATAACTGAACTCTGAATTGTAGAGACAGTTCCTACATGGAGTTAATATATATTGCCATCATCCCTGGTTCTGATAAATTCAAATGTAGTAATCATTCACTTCAATATTCTCTATATTTTAAAAAAAATCTCTATGGAGCTAAACTGTTGATTAATCTAACACATGACTCTAGGTAAATAGAAGGAGGTATTTTTAAGGAGCATGACTAGAAAGGCAAGTTAGGAGGAGCAGGACAATTTATTTAGTACTGATGTTGTGGTTGGCACTCCACAGTACACAAAAATAGGTAACGCTAAAACTAGTTTATCATCTGTTTTAATGAAATTAAATGAAGATTTATGGAAGTAAGGCTGTTTCTTGGCAAACAGGGGTTTTAAAATTTGGCTTAGTCTGTGTGTGCAGGAATTTAGATTCTGGTTTCAGTGTGGTTTTAGTGCTGGTTTCAGCACTTCTTGGTTATAAATAGAATGTCACCTATGTCTTCCTTCTATCATTACATTTATTCTAGTGATCTTGCACATGGCTCATGCAGCACTTGCTTGGAAGTAATTTGGTATTTATTATTTCTAATCATTGTCAGTAATGATTATCAGTCACTTTATCCAGCTGTGGCTGAAATAGCCTCACTGCTCTGAGTGCCTCTGCAGGTCGTGTGCTGGTGGTGTTTCATAGAATCACAGGCTAGTTTGGGCTGGAAGAGACCTTAAAGATCATGTTGTTCCACCTCCTACCCTGGGCAGGGACACTTTCCGCTAGACCTGGTTGCTCCAAGCCCTGTTCAACCTGACCTTGAACAATTCCAGGGATAGGGCAGCCACAGCTTCTCTGGGCAACCTGTGCTAGGGCCTCCCCACCCTCTGAGTAAAGAATTTCTGTTAACATCTACTCTAAATCTCTTCTCTTTTAGTTTAAAACCATTTCCCCTTGGGCTATCACTATCTGCCCATATAAAAAGTCCCCCTCCCTCCTTTCTATGAGCCATCTTTAAGTACTGAAAGGCCACAGTGAGGTCTCCCCAGAGCCTTCTCTTCTGGACACCCACAGCCTGTTTCCATAGCAGAGGGGCTTCAGCCCTTGGAGCATCTCCTTGGCCTCGTCTGGTCTTGCTCCAGCAGCTCCACAGTTCTACTGATGTTGAGGGCCCCAGAAGTGGACACAGCACTGCAGGTGGGATTTCCATGGGGTTGGCACAGGAGAAGGGTCTCCTGCCTTATGTGGTACTCCCGGACTGTATTTATGCCTAAAACTGGACAGTAGTGTTGTCTTGCAGGATGTTTAGTTCAGAGACCTCCTTGGGCAACAGGCCTGTGTTTGTGATAAGGACTTTTTTGCTTTGTGGTGTAACTGGGGCACCATCAGTAGCAACAGTTGGACTCGATCATCTTCGAGGTCTTTTCCAGACATAATGATTTTATGATTCTAAGAACTCCTTCATTTCCATGGCAGCATATGTTCATGGAGGATCCTAAACCCCTTGTCAGGACCCCTGAACTGATAGAGAGTGGTTTGACTTATGGGAAAAAGTCTTGTACCAGCTGAAAAATGGACTGTAACACAATACTCTGTCTGTCGTGGAGAAAAACGGGGGGAGTGAGGAAAAAAAAAAGCACTGTTTCCATGCAGGAGAACAAAATGCCAGTGACATCAGCTAACTTGGGGAGCAGTCAGTGAGGGCTGAATCTCTGATGGGTGTGTGCCAGGGCCTTGAACAGCGTCTGTGTTGCTGTATTGGACGTTGTGTGCCCTCACAGAGCAATTGCTCCCTTCTGTGTACAGCTTCAGTACAATTTCCACAGCAGATGAGGTTTCATTTGAAAGATCCTTCTCTGGATTCCTTGGCATGGAGGTAATTGTCCAGCCAAAGACTGGGGGAATCTGCTGTACCAGGTAGTATTAGAGTAAAAATTTCATAGTCCCAAAACCTGACCTGAAATGGGTCATTCTGTTGCAATATTTGCTTTGTTTCTGTTGTACTGGTGACACAGCTCTGCTAGCTCTCACTTCTTATCTGGTTAATGCTGATGTGTACACAAGCAAGCAGAGGAAAGAGCATAGTGGATTGAATATGGATTTGTTCAACTTCGTAGTTTCTAAAGTGAAAAAGCTCTGAGCTAGTTAACATCTGTTTTAGCATCTGTCTTGGGATGTGTTTGAGGTTGGTCTTTGGCTGTATCGTACAGAACTCGTCTTACAGAACTTTCAGTGTAATACTTAACTTGGAGTGAAACTGCCCAAATAAATGAGACAGAAAATTCTCATTTAATGCCAGAATTCAGACTTAGAGTTGATTAGCTGTGTTTGCAGTATTATAGGATCAGATTGCTCTCAAAACTTTATTTTTCTTCCTCTTTATAGGGGTCAAACTCCTGCTGAATCTGACTTTCAAGTGCTTGAAATTGCCCGGAAACTGGAGATGTATGGCATCAGATTCCACCTTGCCTCCGACCGTGAGGGCACCAAAATCAACCTGGCAGTTTCACACATGGGTGTGCTGGTGTTCCAGGTACGGCAGGGAGGGCGGGCTGTGTCTGTCTGTCCATTGGCATGTCTTGGAGTGAGTCTTGCATTTTAATATCAGGTGTCTCTGATGACTTCAAAATTTAGCACACTTTATGGTCAAGGAGTGTCATTTAAGTCCCCAAAATATTGTTTGATGCAGTTTGTTCTTACTGATGCGGAGTGGAGAGCATCAAAGACCACAGTGGCAGTGAAGTAGAGGGGCTTTGTGCGAGAGTTACGTGTGCGATCAGGAAATATCATCAGTTCATTTGGTGCAGCCCTGGGACAGCTTTGTCATCTTGGAATTTTAGTTTGATTTCCCTTCTTTCAATGTTCCAGTGTATTTTTGCTAGGATACCATTGCTCTTAGTGTGTAGAAGTGCTGACTGATTGAAGTGATTGGAGCAGTTAGTGTTACTGTGTTGTATTAAATAAGCCTCTCATCGCTCAGAGTCCTGTTTATAAATGCTGTTATGTTGTTTTCCTCTCACCAAAACACAGAGGCAGCTGATCTACTAAAATACTTCCATTTGGGCACTCATTTTCAATTTATTTTGTGGTTTACCTGTTCTTTGGTTACTGTGGGGCAGCTTCTTTTTGGAGGTGCATCAGCCACTGAAGTCCTGCAATTCCTTGAAGATTGCTCAGTGGCCTTTCTTGTTTGAGGGAATATTGTCACCAGAACTGAAAATACAGCAGAATGTGTTGGGGTGGGGAAGGTGTCCACACTCACATGTCTGTATAACTGCGACAGAATTTTGTTTGTTACTCTGCTCTTCTGAAACTTTTGGTGACTTTTAACTGTTCTCATTTCAATTCAGGGTAACACGAAAATCAATACGTTCAACTGGTCCAAAGTCCGTAAACTGAGCTTCAAGAGGAAAAGATTCCTTATTAAGCTCCACCCAGAGGTCTGTGCAAGCTTTACTGTAATTTAGACTGGTCAGTTGAAAAAAATACCTAAGCTTCATTTTATTATGGACATTTCTAGAGTTTGTGATTTTATAAAACAGCCTCAGCAGGGCAGGCTTGGCTTCATCATTCAAGTATAAATCTTTCCTTTCTCACCCCACAACTGTCACCTTAGATCTTTAGGTTTTGTGTTTCAGCCTCAGCTTACCCTTGACATACACATGTATAAATATAAGATAAGAAAAAAAATTACTGAACCCAAGTATTTGGTGCATCCTGTCTCTGTACTTCTACTCTGAAAAAGTTACATCCAGTTTCTTGATTCCAATGAGAATAACCTGTTACACCTCAGGAAGGAATAGGTGGCTGAGATTGTATTGTTGGAGCTTAATTTTAAGGGTAGTGTGATTACTCTTGCTTTATCTTTTCTATGCATCTCTCTAGCAGAAGTGGGTTTTTTCATGCTTGGCTGATTTACAATAGATGTTTCTGATTGCAGATGTCATCAAAGTTGTTGTTGCTTCCACATTGGATGACTAAATGAATTTAGATTAATTTATATCAAAATGGGGCAAAAACCACCTTTGAACATAGTATAATTGCATGTGTCAAGGACAGCTGAAACAGGACACACTATCTGCCTGTGTAGTAATGTGTCTTACATAGAGACCCTCAGAAATTTTGTGTGATAACTGTGCTCTGAGATATGCAGTATTTTCCAGTCTTATCTAAATCTCAGGAAGTGCGAGAAGCATCAGAACTCCTAAAAAAGGAAAAGTATTTTAAAATTGCTACCATTTCACTTACACATTTTAATTTCTTTGAAATTTTTAAAGGTGTGTTACATTGAGCATCTTTCTAAAGCCAAGTGCATTTTAAACACTTTTACAGTTTCAAGGTAAGCAAATATTTTTGAAAGCCATTAAATGATTTTTGACTGCCTTCAGAATCACTCCAATTCTTGAAGGCATCATATGAGAAGTGACTTAGCAGAATTCTGCATCTCACTGGAGTTCAGCCTTTTTGTTTGCACCCATTTGTTCTTTGCTTTACTCCTCATTGTCATTTTATGTGCTACTTACCTTCTGTGTTTTTTCCCCAGGGCCCGTATCAAGATACGTTGGAGTTCCTTTTGGGAAGTAGGGATGAGTGTAAAAACTTCTGGAAAATCTGTGTTGAGTATCACACGTTCTTTAGGCTCTTTGATCAGCCAAAGCCGAAGGCTAAAGCAGTGTTCTTCACCAGAGGGTCATCGTTCAGATACAGGTAGGGAGAAACAGAATAGAGTCATTAAAGCTGAACTCATTGTGTCTTAGAAAATGAGATCGAAAGGAAGAAGTATTCTAAAGTCATTCCATCTCTAGTGCTCATCCCCCGTGTTTGGTAACATTTGTGCTTTTGTGGGTTCACAGTGGACGAACACAGAAGCAACTAGTGGATTATATTAAGGACAGTGGGATGAAGAGAACCCCATATGAAAGGTAAGATCAAAGAGCTTTGTAAGGTGAAATGTAGCTGGGGCTCTCACAGTGCCCTTATTGGCTAAATTTTAGTGTTTTAAATGCTGCTGGGAGGCATGACCATTCTCAGTTACTAAGGTTTCTCTCAAGGTAGCTGAGGTAAATGTAAAAAAATTACTATTTTGTGATGATTTAAGAAGCTTAGGAAAAGTTTCAGTATAATATTTTGATGTCTGTAGGCAATGTGTGGCTTAGCCATATGAAAGTTCAGCATGTGTTAAAGATTCCCTGACATTAGTGATGACCTGTCTGTGTGCCACTAGCTGTGCAGCTTGTCATTGAACTTGGGATCTGCAAGTCTGAAACTGTGGCCTTAAATACTCCTTTGTTTCTGAACATAGAAATATATAAATTAAGAATGTACATTTTTATTATAAAATTGTCATTTTCTTACTGGACACTGAAAGCTGTCCTGTCTACATATGGGAAACTCCTCCTAGTCTTTCATCCGAAAGACTGTAGGGACTTAATAAGAATTTTTAAAAGTTTGCATTAGTCTACTATTAATAAATATTTTTAATGTCTCAGACTTCAGCTGAGCTCCTTTTCTATATGTAAAATTGATTTTCTAGTTAATTATTGGCATGGAATGAATCTAACCAGGAGTGTAATGCAAGATACCACTTTCTGGGGTCTAACATACAGAGTTTTATATGGTTGACTGAATTTGTAAAAATTTGTGGTTCTGAAGCCATTTGTAGATGTTTATTCTGATGTCAAAGGAAATGGTAACGAGAGACTGACCCCCATGTGTCAGCAACTCCCTGAGTGTAGCCAAGTGGGGGTCGGTCTCTTCTCCGAGGTAACAAGTGACAGGACGAGAGGAAACGGCCTCAGGTTGTGCCAGGGGAGGTTTAGGTTTGGTATTAGGGAAAATTTCTTCACTGAAAAAAGAGTGGTGAGGCACTGGCACAGGCTGCCCAGGGCAGTGGTGGAGTCACCATCCCTGGAGATGTTCAAAAAACGTGGAGATGTGACGCTCTGGGGACATGTCTTAGTGCTGGAGGAGCAGTTGAACTCGATCATCTTAGAGGTCTTTTCCAACCTGAGTGATTTGATGATCCTGTGAATGATCTGGGTCTTGCTTTATTCTATTGTTTGTATGTTTCTTGCTCCTGCATCATTTAATTTACAACTCTTCTGACCTTTTAAATCTTGAACTAGTTTTAACAGAACATGGTAAAATAGAGCTTGAGACATGCCTGTTGGCTGCTGGGAGGGCGATGGGTGACTGGGGAAGGGCTGGTTCATGTCTTGGATGCTCACAGGCTGCTCTGTCCCACAGGAGGCACAGCAAGGTCAGAGCGTCCACTCGCGCCTCCAACACAGATGTGCCAAAACAGGTCAGTTCTGCAGTGCTCTCGCTGTGGGGGTCAGGGGCATGGACAAACGGCTTTCCGAGGTGATAGTGAAGGAGTCAACCCTCCAGAATTGCTTTCACTGTTGGGTGTTCGTCCCTGCTTCGCAGCTCTTTTTTGCGGGTGTTACTGGTTTGACAGTTGTAGCCAATGGAGTGTAAAGTGAGTAGTATTTTACTTTTCAAAGTTCAGCTGAACTGAAAAGGAAATGTCAGACTTTCTAGTATGTTGTTATTTCAGAGGATTAGTTTGTCTCCAGGTATTCTCTGGCAGTCTTGAGAAACTAGCATTTCACTGAATGCACTTGTGTTATGTGGGAGAAGTTAGGAAAGAATCAAGGAATTTGACTGTCATTTTGTTATTTTTCCTTGTGGATGCTTGTTCAGCAGAGGCTGTAAAATACATGGATTTAATTTTCCATCCAGTTATCAGAATTAAAGAAAACAGCCCTTGTTTCTTACAGAGGCTGCTGGATCAGCTTCTGTGCAGTGTTTTGTTTGCTGTAAAGTGAGCTCCTCTGAAACACATATTCCTCCTGCATCTGTATGTTAACTGGATGTTGCATTTGTTTTTATGTATTACAAAACATTTTTATCTGTTGTGTTTCTGCTTTTTTTCCCCCTCTTAGAGTGTCCCATTCACTGAGGGCTTGAGAACCCCAGGGTCTCCTGCCTCCACAGCTGCCCCCTTTTACTTGGTTCACTCCTCGGCCAGTCCTGCTCCTGTCCTGCCCATCTTTGCTGAACCCAGCCCTTCCTCCTTGGACCACCGAGCGTCGTACACAAGGATTCCAGACAAAACCACTGCAGCACCAGCAGAAGAAACGGGGAGGAATCTGATGCAGCAACCCGGATCTCCCATGCTCCAAGGTGTTGGGTTTGGTAGTGTTGAAGGAAACTGTAACCTGTCTTGTCCTGTTGTTGAGAGTGATTGTGGTGTAGATGCAGACAGAGAGAGGAGTAGTAAGGAGAGCAGGGTAGCTGGTTGTAAAAATGACAATGATGAGGATGACTTTACCACAGGTGTATTCCTTGCTGAAAAAGAGCAGCAGCACGGCAGCCGGGGTGCCCCTCTTTTCACACTGACACATTCACAGCTGCAGGTGTCAGAGGAGTTTATTGATGATGACCCAGCAGAAATGTCCTTTTTTGCTGGGGGCTCTGAGGCATTTTCCTATGTGTACAGTGGCTTAGAGTTAAAGGGTTCTGAGTTTTCTAAGTGTATGTCGGAGTCACCTCGTTTAACTACAGATGCCCTCCAGCAAAACACAGTCTCTGCTCAGTCGAGCCCCGACAGGTACTCAACCGAAGCTGTGGATATGAATATGGAAGAGGAGTTTGAATTTGAAGAAGGCAGTGATTTCAATGGCAACGAGAGGCCATCGGACACCTCGGAGCTATTTGAGGTGAAGGCCCAAGCGAGCAGAATGCAGAGCCTCCTGAGCCCCTCTGAAACGAGTTCCCTCATCAACAACCGCTCTGAGAGCAGCTCCCTCAATAACTTGCCGCTGAACGGTACGTGCTCCCTGCATGCCTATGGCTCTGCCAACCACTCGGAGGCCAGCTCCATGGTGAACTTCCCTGCCTATTCAGTGCGCTCTGAGTCCAGCTCAGCCTTCCAGTTCACGGACATTATTGACCAACTGGAGCAGCTGAGCTATCCACCCACCACCACAGAAGACTCCAGCAGCACGGACACAGACTCCTGGGACTCCGAAACTGCTGCGCCTCTGGATGTAAATCTTTTCTTTAGTAACCCTTTTGCTCAAGCCACTGGGGATAACTTTGGTTTTGACTTTCAGAACAATTTAAAAAATCTCACGCAAGAAAACTGGACGGAGAAGTCAAATGCCAGTCATGAGTCTTGATTTTTGTGATCAATCCCTCTATGCTGTTCAGGCATGGAAGTCAAAAGGGTGTGATGTCAGTTGCTTTAGGAAAGAAAACCCCAATCCAGTGGCTGGATTTTAAATCACATAATGTAGTTAATTTTATTTTTTGTTTTTGTTAATTCATATACCTCTTCAGTTTCCCTCAGAGCATCCAGACCTTGGTGCTGCGTTTCTATGCATCACACTGCATCAAGAATGGGTTATAATAGGCTACGGTGTTGAAAAATACTGCATTTAGGAAAACCCACTGATTTCAGAGAAGTTAAGTATCAACTGGCTCATGCAGACATCACAACTTACAGTATACTGAAGGATTTCTTTGGCTATAAACGTATTGTAAGAGTCTGATATATGCTGTTCCTGCAACACCTGCATAAAACAATCACTTTTGCACATGGTTATTAACCACCAGCTGCTTCCACTAAATTTCCCGTTTTCCAGTGCTTTAGCAAGATCCTCATTTTGTTTTTGTTTTTGTTTCCACAATCAAAAAAAATGAACACTATTCAAATCATCTCTGAAGGACAGTTTTAAAATATCAACCTATGCAACATGTCTGTGGTACGCTTCGAAGAATAAATAGCCTGTGTGGTAGTTTGGAAGAGGGAATGTGTACAGAGCCAAGCAGTTATCAAACTTCTTGTGAAGACAATCATATCTGCTGACTTCCAAGTGCCTTCAGCAGTCCAGCAGCAAACATTTTGCAGCAGTTTGGAGATACACAGAGACTATAAAAGCACTTAATCCCCATCGCATTTTGTCTCACTTTCTTTCTCGTCATTTAGTCACTCTGCATAAAAATACTTATAGGACGCTTTTCTGAATTAATTTGTATCTGTAGAGGACAGCTAGTGGTAAATCCAGTGATAGCTTTAACTTTTGCTTTAAAATATGGGCTGTATTCAGAGAAATATCATAAAACTTTCTGAGAAATTGAGTTGTTAGGAGGGGTGAATACTGGGGACAACGGTTACAGCTTCAGGGCTTTTATAAATTCTTTTAGGTGGGTGACTTTGATGTGAGACTTGACTTCTAAGTTTGAAAGGGTAATTGAAAAGACAGTTACTGAACTGGCCGCATCTGATTTAGCAACATTTATTGAGGCAAAACAGCAAAAGTTGTGAAATGTTCTTCCTAACTGCCATGGGTTGGGGTGGTGACATTACAGAATCACAGGATCAATTAGATTGGAAAAGACCTCCGAGATCATTGAGTCCAACCTGACCTTTGGCTTTTAATAGCAGTTTTTAGAGTATTTTGCTTTTGTACGAGCAGGAATGTGAAATCCATTACACCTGACCCAAATCTTGTGCATCATCCCCTTCAGCCGTTTGTTTTTGGGGTTCCCTTCTGCCTAGTTTTCAGTCCTTTGCAGAGAGAGTGCAGTACTAGTGCAGTCAACCCCTCCAAAATAAGCAGCTTAGTTACAATCACAACTTCATGCTCAGTGTTATTGATATCAGTTAAAGACCTTAATTGTTTACTCAAACATTTTCAAAGTACTATTATTTCTCAAAATTCTGATAACTGAAACTTCAATGGAATTTTTCTCGATGGAGGAGGTAAAACCTCCTTTAGTCACCTGTTTCTTCCAACTTAGTTTTACCAAGGTGTGATTATTCTGCACAGCGCTTGCTTTTATCTCACTTAACTTACTGTGTTTGAGTGAAATCTCTGTTGTCCCATGAGAAACCTGCCTGCTTTGCCAGTGCCACAGAAAGCCAAAGCACTTTTAGAACTAAGTATTAGCTCAGACCTCCCGTAATGTACAACAGTTTGCTCTTTTTGTTGTTGTTTATAAGTGTGATATGTTACTTGGATTTCTCTCCTGTTGAATGTGTGTTCTGGCTCTTTGTGTGACTTTATTCAGGCCTGTGGAGATGATTTCCTGGGTGTGTGGTGTGACATTTCAAAATAGGACTTGGAGGAGGTCTGTAGTGGTGTCCAAAGCTGGTACCTTTAAGTATGTTTTTAGGTGCTTTGTCTGATTTTCTCTCACAACAAACTAGTAAGGAAGAAAAAGAAACCAGAAAAAAGACAGAATTCTGTCTGCAAACTCTATAATAGGTGGTAGCATCAGGAACAAATATATAGATATAGAGAAAGGCTTTTAGTTTCTTAATCTTTTAAAAAAAGAATCAGGATTCAGCTATTACATATAACTGTGTCTGCCTCTGTTTCACGTCCTGTGCCCGAATCACAAGCATTCCTCTAAATGTGTTAGAAACTGCTTATTATTGGAATGAATCCAACTAAATTCTCTGGGTTTTCAAAAGATCTTAGGAAAAAGCTGCCTGTGTTTTCAATGGACAGGCTTTCCAATTCGCTTTCTTGCATCACAGTTAGTTTGAAAAGGCATCTTCAGTGTTCTTCTTGTATTTTGCAGTGGTGCAGATCTTTTATTGGCTGTTTTAAACCTCAGGGATTTTTTTTTTTTTTAAAGAAAGTAATAAGAGTCTTAGTGTAGCGCCTCTTTTGTTTTCTAAAGGACTGAGAGTGGCAAGAATCTCAATCCTTTAGCTTAGGGCAGGTTATGTGGACCCACAGGTGAGGACAGAGTAAGGGGAGCTTTGACCCTGGTACAGATACTTTTTGATGAAGGTTTTAATTAGAGTTCAGAGCTGCTCCTGTGCCCCTGCTAGTTCTATATGTGCTCTGGCTGACTGATAGCACAGAGCTGTCATGGTTTCCTTCTGTGCTTCTCTTGATTTCCAAAGCCATATGGCTTCTGAGGGTATCTTTGCATACTGAGCTGTACTGTTTTGTTCATGGTTTCCCAGACAGACACAAAAGAGTAGAAAATTTAGTTTGTGAGTAGAGTTTTTATTATAGCAAGAAAGCTGTGAGCAAAGGTTCTTCATCATTTCCTTCAGAGGGATAAATTCAGAGTCACTTTCCAGTAAGAGATGGAGAGAAAACCAGCTGCCCTCGAGGGAATGGGATGGTTCCGACCTTTGCAGGGAGCTCGAACACCATGTATGGGTTATTTCAATGCAGTGGAGCCATGCCAGACATCCTCTTCTCCACTGGCTGTCTCCTGAGGTGGCAGGAGAAGGTGAGAGAAGGAATGGCTTTCCCTGCTCTGTCCCCTTCAATTGTCTTTGAGTAGTGTGAGAGAACTGGTGAGCTGCGGGGCAGTGTGGTGTGTCCCGAGTCCTGCTCATGCCCGGGAGCTCTCAGCATTATTCCCTGTGGTTTGCTTGATTTTCTTTTCACAGTGTTGATACTAAAAATTTAGTTCCTGGTACTGATTTCTGTTTATTTCCTGTACACACCAGTTTCCTTTTCATGACGGTGAGTAGTGAGCTGGCAGGTGTGGCGTTGGTGCCAACCACCTCACCAAGAGCAAGGAGCCTTGCAGACCCCTGAGCTGCAACCGCTGCTGCAGGAACCACGTGCGTGGAAAACAGGGGAGATTTCTTACTAAAAATGAGAAGATCTTTGTCGAGTGTCCCATTCAAGAAGAAAGCTTTTGAGGGGCTCTGGTAGAGCAGATAAAGCCTAGGTGTAAACTCTGTGAGTCCACAGCCAGCGTTGTCCCCCCTCCCCCCGACACCCATCTCTGCAGGTACGTTGTTTCTCGTTTTCTTTGTGCCCCCCCCCTCTGCAGGAGGCTGGGGGGACATACACAGGTACGTACATTTCTAGTCAATGCACAGGTTTTGGTGCTGTGTTTTTCCAGTAGGATTACCACAGGGGTTTCCAGGTTTGTTCCCCTGCTCCGCATAGTGCACCCAGCAGCTGTTGCAGTGGTGGCTCGGCAAAAGGAGGGTGCTGGAGCCATCGCTTTTACTCCACAGAGAGTTTTCCTGTGGAAGCAGGGCTGTTTTCCATCCTTCCACGTATATTGTTTGAGCAAACACGTGCAGCTGTAGGAAGCATGTCAATACCAGTGGCTTCTCCTGATGAGTTAAGCTGCTGGGCTTAGCTCTGCAGTACTCAACTGCACATTGCAGTGCGACTAAAAGGCACCAAAATGCGTGTCTTGAGTGAGTAATTTAATCTGCACCTGTACTCCTCTGAGTGTATACTTACAACCCTTCTACACTTCAATACATTTATTAAATGTAAAGCACTACATCAGAGCATTTTTGATTGTCATCTGTGCAGTTAGTGAAACTTAATTTGCACAAATCATGGGTCGCGGAATATTCTCTGACCTATCCATCATCTGGTAAAGCTTTGGTAAAATTACTAACCTGTGTTATCTATTGTGTGTAGACTTTGTAATTTTAAGGTACTCATTCATTAGTAAAGTAATACATGCTGTATATTCCCAGGACTTGCCAGATTTTATCTTAGGATGGAATAGGGCGATACATTGATCTACTCTCAACTTTCACTTTATTTTCCAGTGGATTTCAGAGTTGCTGGATAATCTGGATAATACCAAGTATTGATCTCCTTTTTCCTGTGTTTATTTGTACTGTGGTCATAGGTGATTTTGTTTAAAGGATTTTTGTTTTATTTTGTTGGTGGCTTGGTTATGGTTTGGTGTTGGGTGTTTTTGTTTGGGTTTTTTTTTGGTGGTGGTAGTTTTTGTTTAGTTGCAAGTCTTGGTAAGGGTAAGATTTTGCAAAGACACTAATAAAAGTTATTATAATTTTATGCTTTTTGGTGCAAACCTGTCGATAAGTCATTCCCATTATTGTCATTTTGCAAAATGTTCTAAGCCATAGTTACTCAGTACTGATGGAGTGAATGAGTATAATCACAGTTCTCAGTGTAGTCCTTTAGCTGTCATTGCCTGTCATTTTTAGGAGCTCTTACACCTCACTGGCCACAAATGCAGTGTGTATATGTATGGCTGTACATATACATTCTCTTTATCAAGATGGGGAGAATTTACAGTTCCAGACGCATCATAAAATCCACTTAATTTATTACCTGCTCATGGACTCTCATAGGATTAGTCCAGCAGGTGAGCTGGGGCTTTGGAGGTTCAGATTTGGGGTGTGGTTAATTGAACCTGGTCTGTGGGAAGGTGTTGCTGTACGTTTTCCAGAGTCACAATATTCCGCTGTTGCTCGAAACACAAAATTCCCGTTTATTGATACATACAGGGGTACGTGTGCCTTGGTTAGAGGGACTCCCCAATTCCATAGGTGCTACTCTTACCAGGAAAGGATTACATTAAAACAAAGAGAGCTGGAATTTCTTAATTGATCTCTTGAACTTTATCTTTTATACGGTAAATGTTTATTGAATTATATGTTGGGGTTTTGAGTATCTTTGTGTCTGTTCAGATTGCCAATTATGAAACTACAGATTTGTACTAATTCGTAATTTTAATTGTTTATGCAATAAAACAAGGAAAACTTTGATATAAATGACAACATGGGCTTTTTAGCTTTATTTTCGTTATCCTTGTCTTTGAAATAGAATAAATATTTGTTCTCCTAGCCAAGGCATCTTAAAGTTCTCTTCCCAGCTTTCTCCAGACAGTTTTCTCCCCGTACCCCTTCACTGACAGTAGAGCACAGCTGGGGCAAACACTGGTGTGTGGGTTTCAAATCCCTGGTGCATGCAGACTTTTTGCTTGGCATACATTTGGGACTAGATTTCTTTGTAAGAATTACATTTATTGTGGAGACCTTTTCTTTTAAACGGAGTATGTCCCTCGAACTCTCTCCTGTGCATCTCTTTTTATTGCAAGTTTGTTCCTTTATTGCAAACATAGCATGTGAAGGCAATTGCATGTTTTCTAGGTGGAAAGTTCTCCTGCAGGAGTCCGTGACCAACGTTTAGGTAAATTCTCTTTTCCTGCAAAGAGCGTGGCCTTTACAAGGCGGGGAAGGTGGCAAAAGAAGGGCGGTTGTTTCAGATCCTGGGTGTAACCATAAAACTGGGAACAACCTTCAGACTCTCCAACAGTACCACGTGTAGATGTGACTTCACAGGTACATACAGTTGCACTGGGGCACGTGCCAAGTGCCGTGAACCCGCTTTAACATTTAACGTGATCTGTACCTGTTTGAGGATAAGAAAGAGATCTTTGAATTTCAAGTCTCTTACGTAGGTTTTAGGTTTTTAGGTTCTTAGATAATTTTCAGGATTCTCTCTCTTTCTCTCTCCTAACCATCCCTCATCCTTTTAAAGGAAAGATTTGCAGGGGGCAAATCTATGAGTTGTGATATTTTGAAATGAGGAAGATAGGGTGTTTTCCAGGATTTCACTTGTAGTACATTGGCTTGCTAATGACTTCCCTCTGGAAATAATCCTTCAGTCTGTGCATGCAATGGGTTCAGCAGGGCATTGGGCAGAAGAGGGGCTCCGAGTGGGCTCCCATCATCTTCTAGTGAGCCTCTGCAGGGTGTTAGCCTAAAAACAATCCCATCTACTTGAAGTAGTAGTAATAACCATGATATAACAATAAAGTTGTTTTCCATGAAATGCAAGAGGCACTCCATTTGATAAGGAGCCATTGGTGACATTTGACCCTCACATAGCTTTTGTCCATCCCATAATGCTCTGTATTACTGGGATACCATTTTAGTTATCTGTCTTTGAATTATTTTAAGCATCCAGGCATAAAGCTTATAGAACCCATTCTTACATTTTATTTTGGCCAACCTGTGCATTCAAATCTGGCTTTCTGTGTAGGAGTTGAATTTAGATTGAAGAACGGAAATACCCTCTGAAAAAATAACTGGGAAGTGATTCCAAAAGCTTATTATCATTCCATTTGTTACCTCAGTGGAAACCAAATGGAGCCTGCTCTACATAACCAGTGTTACCAAGTGGCTGTGGCAGATAAGGCCAGCATCCTCACTAAAGTCTATAGCTGTGCTCATGCAAACCACAGTGCTTTTGCAATGCTTATTGATTGTTTTTTATTTTTTATTTCAATTACATGCATGTTAGTCTTTTTATGAAACTGGATTTGTTTGCTTAAGGATACATGTTTCTAACTACATGGCGAAACTAAGAAGTATTAGTATGAATATTGCACCAAGCTGATGCATTTTTGGATGTTGCCTTAAGTGCATTTGTATGTGATGTGGAAGCAGAAGTTTGTTGTGTGCAGAATGCAGCTGTGTCTGAGTGTCTGGGCTGCAGCGCTGAATCCCCACATCGTTGCACGGAGGCCCTGGCTCCTGCTTGGAGCACTTACGAACCCCAGTTTGGGGTGTTTGTGTGACTTACTTGTAGAGAACAAATTTCTGCTTCACGCAGAACACTGAAACACGGAAACATTCCTCTGAAAGAATAATCCCTTTTCATATATCTGGAGGATGCTGCCTGCGGGGAAGGGAAGACCTCAGAGCACCAGGGTTTGATGTCAGAGGGAATCATTCGCGTGTTTTGATCTTTGCATCAATATTTCTACCTAATTAGGAGTTTTCTAAGTTGAAGAGCTGTTGAAATGGCTTCTCCCTTTGCCATCCTTCCCCTGGACAATAAGGAATTGCTGTACATCCTGCCTGCTTGCCTAAAGTCACATTGTGCTGCTCTGGTGAAGAAGACTTGGATTATGAGAATGAAAATTTCAGTCCTCACCTGTAACGTCATCTGCCAAGACACACCCACCATACTGAGCTTTTATCAAACATTTAATTAAACAAATGTTAGCCAAAAAGCTAACCCAAGTTGCTCTGTGACAGTTTTTAGTCTTTTCTAGAAGAGGCAAATTTGGGAAGTGACAGGACAAGAGGGAATGGCCTTAAGCTGAAGGAGGGTAGTTTCAGATGGGGTATTAGGAGTAAATTCTTCCGCATGAGGGTGGTGAGGCCCTGGCACAAGTTGCCCGGAGAAACCGTGGCTGCCACATCCCTGGAAGTGTCCAAGGCCAGGTTGGACAGGCCTTGGAGCAATTTGGGATAGTGGAAGGTGTCCCTCCCATGGCGGGGGGTGGAACGGGATGAACTTTAAGGTCCCTCCCAACCCAAACCATCCTGGGATTCTGTGAACGTGTCTCTCATTTCCATCAGTCACTCTGGCTTTGGGCAATGGGGTTCTTGCTTTTGGATGCAGTATTTGAAATTAGTTTACCAGCCAGCTTACCAACCTGACTGAAATAGGCAAGCAATGGAGTTTAGAGCAAATTATATCCCATTTGCTCCTCCTGTATCTGAGCTTTTGGGCTGTCCGGAAACAATTCAAGTTACAGATTCTGGAATTTGTTGCTACTTCATGTTAAATTCCAGGAACTTAAAGAAGCTCCTCTCCCCTGCAAGCTCGTTTGTTGGGAAGCTGTTGTTTCAGCATTCCTGGCATGTAAAAGCAAACTTTGAATAAACTCCTGTTTCTGGATAGGTAAAACAAATGCCAGGCAGCGTTGCTTTCCAGGGGTGATATTAAAAGCAGTGGGAATGGAGAAAGTGCTCAGGCAGCAGCAAAAATCTGCTCCAGAATTGGTGCTGAACTAGTGTATGAATAGTTAACTCCGCAGCCTGGATGATCTGAATCTCTTCCAGGTGACCGAGTGCAGCACTGTTTAGCTTCCTGCGTTTGTCCATGTGGAATTACAGGCTGGGGCTGCCTCGCCCTGGGTGTGCTTCCCGAGCCTGAGCAGCTGGGAATCGAAAGCTCTCGAGTCCTTCTCCAGCACCTCGTGACTGTGTCAGGAAATACTGTATATCCGTGGGCGCTGATTTTTTTTTTTTCTTAAAGCCTTTTGTGATGATTTCTAAGTAGTCTGGGAAATGATGTGTTGGCAGTTTAGGGCTGGCTCTTGATTGCCCCGTGTGCCTTTGGGCAGGTGGTTTAGCACTTGTGACTCGACAAATGCTGCTGGGGAGGCTTGGGAGCGTGGCTGGGTGTTTGAGCTGGAGATACCTGTTTAGTTGTTTCACCTGAGGAAACTCATCTGTTTATCACAGGGAAGATCAGAAAAAATAATATGTGAGGTTAGGAGGGATTCTGTGTGTGTAGTGTAATTGGAGTGTCTGTTGCCTTTGTTTGGTCCCAAAAAGTTGATCTTGAATGGTCATTTTCCCTGTGAACCCCCAAGGGGGGTCCACGTGCTGAGAAGAGGAGGCTCAAATTCACTGTGATGGTGCCTTATGTGTCAGAAATCTCTAAAGGGTCCACAAATGAAATAATATTCTTAAAAAAAGACAATCAGTAATCTAAAGCAAAGCAGTACCTGTTGCTCCTGCTTGTAACAGGTTTAGCTGTGGATTGTGTCCATCCAGTTAATACTCAGTGCTGCAAAATTGGTTTCCTTGAGATTAATCTATTTGTGTATTAGAAGAACCAGGAATGAACTGTCTTGCATGCTCCCTCTCTGTATAGCAAGAGGTTTTCCTCTCCCATTGGACCAATTTTGGAGATTCCCTGATTTCTGAATGTATTTTTAACATACTTTTTCATCTGGAGTGGTGAGTTGTAGAATGATTTGTCCTAGCTTTTCCCTGGGTTGAAAAGTAACCCTTGTATTGAGGAGGAAAAATGAGAGCTGTGTTCTTGTCCCTGCAGTATAACCCTATGTTGTGAACCGTGTTGCTGCTCAACAGCACTTTTTCCTTGACACTAAACAATTTATGCTTCCTTTAACTGCAGTTGTAGCAGTGTCCATCCTTACTGCACTGCCATGTAACCCATGGGATCAGGGAACACTCCCTTTGCTTTGAGATGTACACTGAAGTCTTTGGATCTATAAGCCTTTTTGCTTTTTTTCTTTTGCCTTCTTAAAAATAATATGAGATTGCAATTCTGGTTTGCTGTGACAGTGAGTAATCACCTTAGTTGCGCTATCTTTGAAATAATTTTCTCTCCTTTTCCACTCCATTTTCTTGTTCTCTTCCCACCCAGGCCTCCCCGTGGACCACCCCCAGCTCTCCTCCCTCGTGCTGAAGAGTCCCCTGGGCTTGACCCCGGCCTTTCAGGTGAACTTGAACGCAGCTGCCCAGGGCTCGTCCCCTCTGCTGAGTCCTGTCCTCAGCGACGCTGGCGGGGCCAGGATAGAAGAGGATGATGAAATGAAACGGAAGGTAAGATCATGATGTAGCTGGGAGGTGATGGTGTCGGGGAGGAGCTGTGCAGGGCACTGATGGTGTCAGGGGAGGAGCTGTGCTTGCTGGGCACTGCATGCTGATTATGTTTTATTTTGTGGTTGAACAGATGGGTTTGGTGACTGTGTTAAAAACTCCACTGCTGAAGGTTTGGTCGGGTGTGTCTCACAGTTGTGGCAGGAGTCCCCACTGCCCTCCTGGCATCTTCTTGTGTCTTCTTGGCATTGCCACTGGGGCCTTCTCTCCCTGTTGTGGCAGGGAACTGTGCTCAAAATCCACCTTTTGTACCCCAGAATGGAAACAAGTTCACAATGGACATTAGGGAAAGGTTCTTCACCCAGAGGGTGGTTGGTCCCTGGAGCAGGTTGTCCAGGGAAGTAGTCACGGCACCAAGCCTGCCTGAAATCATGGAGCATCTGGACAATGCTCTTAGTCATATGGTTTATTTTCAGGTGGACCTTCAAGGAGCAGGGAGTTGGACACAATGATCCTTAGGGAACCTTATTTGTTAATGTGTAAGGTGTGTCCTTCCCGGGTTCCTTCCTTCCCGTGCAGTCTTGTCATGGTCTCACTGGTCTATCTCACCATATGTTGGTCCTCCAGACTCTACTTCTTGATCATAACAGGGTCTTTAGAGGCATCCTGAGGTGTGCTCTCGAGCTGTGAAGGACCTGAGCTCAGCCTCAGCTTTCACAATAAGCAGGCATCACAGTAAGTTCTCTCATACCCAGTCTGCCATGGGCTTGGTCAGCAGGGCTGGCTGTGTTGTTGAAGCTGTCCTCTCCATGGCTGACCCTTCTGTCTGGAAAGAGGTGGACAGTGCTCTGGCCTTGTGGAAGTTTGAGGCTTGCTTTCTGGAAAGAAGGAGGCGAAAGTGCCCCTGACTTTTGCAGGTGCAGTGAGTCTCAAAGCAGGAACAACGTTGGGTCTTCAGGACGTGCTTATGTCTAGGTACTGCTCTCTGCCTGGGCTGCTTTCTGTTCTGCCCACCTGATTGCTTTAACTAGGGACTCCCCCACATGATGTGGGGTTTTTCTCACCCCCATGTAGAGCTCAGGATTTGCTGCATTTCTTCCAGTAGGATAGAGAAGTCTGCCTAACAGCAGAGTTGCATGACCATTTTTCTGGAAGCCTCTTTGCTCCCCTTGCCTTGCTGGCTAGCAGGGAGGTTTGCTGACTCTTTTGTACTTGAGAAGGATCCAGGACCTTCCATTACAGTGCAAGGAAGGCTCCACTGTCCAGACTCAGTTCCATATGGAGTCAGTGGCCACACTGGGATCTACAGTTTTTTGTGCAGCCTCAAAGAAGAAGCCTCTTTGCTCCTGCTCTTCTGCTTGCCCCATCCGGTGTCCTGGTTGTCCTACCTCTGTCAGGAGCAGGATCCTCAGGCAAGAAGGTCACAGGCCCGTACTCTATGGTGTTTTCACCATGTCCTTGAGCACTTCCAGGCACTCCTCTCCTGGAGACCCCAGATAACTCACTCAGGTTGTGTGATGCTGTGAGAAACACCCGTGGTGTGGATGTGGTGTGAGTGTTTGCCAGAGAGAGGAACGTTTAACCCGTAGCTGGGAGCTGAACTGGAGACAACTCACCCAGCTGGCAGTTTCCCTGTCTCATTTAGACTTTTTGAGGTGGAGTTTACAGCTTTGGCAGATCACTCTACCTTTAGTTTCCATAGTTATTTTAAAAATATACTTCCTCTCATTTATCCTTACAGCCTGGAAATAGTGAGCAGTGAACGTGTTAGCTGCCTTAAGGGCTGAACCCAACCCTTTCTGCCTCTTTCTGCAAAGTCTTGGTGTTTTGGCAGCTGATGTTCTCATTCAGGCTGAAACTAATTTATTAAAGTGAGACTTCAAGAAGGGAACTTTTCCTTTTCTAGAAGGCCTTTTCCTGAGCCTTCCAAGGCTTCGATGTCTATTCAGAGACATTGTTTTAAGTGAAACAGACAAGTGGAAACAAATTGTTTAAATTTAACTAAGTTAAATTCCACAGGAGTTTTAGAGCTTTACTGTACAAGAAAAATGTAATCTAACAATATCTCTCCGAATAGAGCTCTGATTTGAAGGTGGTGCTGCTGTAATTCCACCTGGTTAATCATGCCGTGTTCTGCAAACTCTCCCGCTCCTGCAATGTGTGCTCTCTGCTCTGTGCTGCCATGATGCTGCTGGTGCTGTACTGAAACACTGAGAAAGATGAGATTTTTTCTTACATTTTAAATCACCGTGGTTTTCTTTCATCTTACTGGTAGATTTCTTTGCATTCCCTTTCTAACTGAGGTTGATTGTAACAACCCACTTGAAAAGGACATGGAAACTGGGCTTTTTTTGGGAGTTCCCCCTACCTAGAGTTATTTTTAACACTGCTGAAGCCTAATCTTTGAAGTGAAAAGTTAAATATTTTTGTGAGGATGGAATTATTATTTATTTATTTGTTTATTTCCAGACTTAATCATTTTGTGACACTGTCATCTACCTAAGTACAAGGCAGGCAGGAAAGGCTTTCTTAGTCTCGTAATCCTTTCACTTTGGCCTTTAGAAGTTCAGAGTAGGGCTCTTTACTCCCCACAAGCTCTTAACTCCCCACTCCTTGCTGCATCTGGTGAGTCTTTGAAGGTTTCCAGATTGGACTGTGCATACATGGTATGGTGAAACACTAGTTTTTCCAAGTGGGGTTATTTGCCTTGATGCCTGCTATGCTTGTAGGAACATTTTCTTTGGACTCTGGAAGGAGACTGCCTTCTCAGAGAGTTTTTGTGTTTGTTTTTTTGAGGCATGAGCTGATTTTCTTTCCTCTTGCAGTGCCTGGCCAGTACTGGAGGTGTTTGGCAGGGCCGCTGTGCACTGTGACAGCCGTTCCATTTCTCGGTGCTTCTGGTGCAGGTTCTGCCCAGCAGCTGCTGCCAGCACTCAGCACAGGGGGGACACTTAGGATTGGTGCAAGACAGGAAAAAAGCAAATTAAGGGCACTAAATTTCAGCAGGAAGCAATTTGGAAATAGCAGGAACTACTGAGAGTAAATGGTGATGCATTGGGATGAGGGAGAAAGGAAGAGAAGCAGCCTGGGAAAAGAAAAGCGTCTTCTGTGCCTCAAGTTTGCACAAAGTTAGCTGGAGAATGAAGTGAAAACCTGTAGAAATGCTCAAAGGTGATGAAAAAGGTGATCCATGCAGGCTATGAGAAGTGCCAGGTGTGTTTTCAGTTTTTAAAAAAGTTCCCCCTTATTGTCCTGTCACTCCCTGCCCACGTAAAAAGTCACGCTCCCACGTTTTCACATGCCTTCGTGCTCTGTAAGATTTCAAGGAAGTGCTGTAGGATGCTGTACAGAGCCCAGGAGGAGGTGTACACAGAGCTGTGTTACACAAAAACATACCTGATAGCAAGTAACTCTCCTGTCACGTAAGAAACTGCTGAAGCTGGTAAGTGAGATGAAGAAGCCGTGTCATCTCGAGCTCCAGGGAGGCCATAAAAATGATGTCGTTTATTTTAAGAAGAGGCTGTTTGAGAGGGGTGCCCACTGAGCTTCAAGAGCATATGACACTTCAGTCGGGTAAATAGCCCAAGAAAAAAAAAGCAATACCTGAAGCCAAGATTAGGTGGGACTTTGCCTGACAAAACTGTGCCACAGCATGGTGAGCTAAGGAGACAAAACAGTATCTTAGCTTGAAATGGGATTAGGTCTTTAATATTATGTGATTTTTAGTAATATGTCTTTTCAGGTTAACTCTGATTTTGGGTCGTCGCTGCTGCAGAACGTCCAGTATCACCATTTCATTCCTTTATGCTTCTGTGTCCATTCTGTCTTCTCTGTAAATAGCAGCCCTGGAGCAATCATACAGTCAACAACTGCTGCCCTTTGATTTCGGTGTTTTCATAGCTAATTAATACAGTCTTCAAAGGACTTGAGTAAAAGCTGCGAGTGGAAATAGAATAGTTTTGGAAAAGGACTGTGTTGCAAATCTGCTGTTTGGTTAGAGTAGTGTTTAAAACCTAGGAACCTTGGAATAACTGTTTCCATATTTTTGTAAAGTGCTCCCTTGTTTTGAAATGGAAGTTCATTCAGTGGAAATGTTCAAGGCTGGATTGGGCAGGGCTTGGAGCAACTGGGATAGTGCAAGGTGTCTCTGCCCACGGCAGGGGGTGGAACGAAATGGGTTTTAAGGTCCCTTCCAACCCAAACCATCCTGTGACTCTGTGACAATTGACATGTAACTGACCTTATTTTTTAATAATCTTGAAATATAAAAAATACTGTGAAGTCATTGTTTGGGAGTGTGATACTGAATACAGAGATGCCCTGTTAGTAATGGGCTGCTCCCATTTGCACACAGCAAGAGGAGATGGCTGTAAGGTTTGAGCTCATGCTCAGTAATAAGTAGAGCATTTGTATTTTACTGTTTATTGATGGCTGTGTATCCTTCCAGCGCTACCCCACCGACAAGGCGTACTTCATAGCAAAGGAGATTCTGGCCACGGAACGGACCTATTTAAAGGACCTGGAAGTTATCACAGTGGTAAGGGGGGGGTTGACTTTCTTTAATTTTTTTCTTTGCTTTTCTTGGCACATTTGTGCCCAGCTGTTAGTTTGGAAAAACTTGGAATTTTTTCCTGATGTGTAGCATAATCCATCAGCCAAGTATCTGTCCCCTTCCTTGTTCCATGGCTCCTCCTATGGGAGAGCAGATACCTTCTCTGGACTTCTGTCCAGAGAAGCCCCAGCAGCTCCATCCTGTGCCATCCTGATAATTTAGACAAACTTTTGCTCTGAAAGCTGTGAACAGAAACAGCGTAAAAGTGTTTTCATTAAGTTTCAGTGATGGCTGCCAGCTCTGCTTATAACCTGACCATCACCGCAGCATTTTTCCTTGGGAAGCTTTTATCCTTGGGCCTTTGGATCTGAGAGCAGATGGCAGTTGCAAAGGGCATCAAGGACCCATGGGTGTTTGAGGAGTTTTGTCTTGTTTTCTTGTTTCTTTTCCTTCCACTGCCTTTTACCCAGACTTTCAAGTGAGTCCTGGTTTGGAGGACAGCGTGAGTTTCCAGCTTTGTTTCTGGAAGAGCTTTTTGTTTGTGAGCTCCATGTTTGAGCACTGTGTTGCCTTTCTATAAGCTATTGTTTTAATTTCATCAAAGAAAAGCTGGAGTCCCTTAATGCCGTGCATCTTCAGTTGAGGTGTTCTCTGCATCTTCAGAGAGCACCATCTCACTCCAATTCCTCCTACAGGCTTCCCAGCACTTCTCCTAAAAGATGGGGGAACACCTGGCACCTCAGAGGATTTTTGTAATATCCCCGTCCCTGCCAGGAAGCGGGGAACCGAAAGCGATAAAGTGCAGAGTGTGACCTGCAACGAGATGTCTCCAGCTGCTGAGTAACTTGCTCCAAGGTGTATGGGAGCGGTTGTGTCTGCATGGAAGTGACAGCAGTGGTGTGACAGCAGCTGGGGCAGCCACTGGGTAACTGACCGTCACTCAGCTGTCACCAACCATCCCATCATCGCATTCAGAAACACGCTCATGCCCAGAGCCAGCCACATGTCTCATCTTCCTAATGTTTGGCAAGGAAAAAAAAAAAAAATCCCATCTTTTCATTTTTCACAAATTTCGTCTTCCCTAAATACTTCTCCTTCCTTCCTGCTGTTTCCCTGTGCATACTTTCTCCTCCCCCGTCGCTGCAGGAGCGGGAATTTCTGTTCTCACGAGGAACTTCCGAAATAGAGAAATTGATCGGAATTTCTGATTTTCCTGGCAGTGGTTCCGCAGCGCGGTCATCAAGGAGAATGCCATGCCAGAGGGCCTGATGACACTGCTCTTCTCCAACATAGACCCCATCTATGAGTTCCATCGAGGCTTTCTGAAAGAGATTGAACAAAGGCTGTCGCTCTGGTAAGCGAACAGGGGGACCTTTTTCTACATCCTCATGTGAAAACCAGACTTAATCGCTCTTTGAACTGGTATTTCTGCATCAGTAGAATCAAGAAGTCTTTTACTAAATTATAGTTATAAAAAAAGTACTAAATGCGTTGTGCAAAGCCCATTTTTCAAGCTCTGCCTTGTGTATATCCTGTACTTGTGTCAGTTGTGCATCAGACCAAGGGTTTTGTAGTCACAGAACCATCTGGGTTGGAAAAGACCCTTAAGATTGTGAAGTCCAATCATTAATATAACCTGGTAGTGTCTCTCAAGCCTTAGAAAAGAGAAAGAACACAAGGTCAAAAAGATAATCTGTGGGTTTTTTCCACACCTTCCAGTTAATGAAACTCCAACTGAAAATCTAGGAAACATTTTTTGTAATTAAGATGGGAGTTCAGTTCTTAAAGCACCATTTATTTCACAGAGCATGTTTTTAGTCTCTCAAGAGATTACTTTCTCCTGACCTGACATGTTATGTATTATAATATAATTACCATTCATAAGGAGTATGAACAAAAATACATTCAGGTGTGATGGTGTTATGACATTTATTCAGAGGTCTGAGAGGTAAAACTCCCAAATAGACTTTCAAACAAATTAGTTTCTGGTCCCTTCTCAGTTTTCTAAGCATAGCTTTGTGTTTGTTATTTCATACAGCTTCCATATTTAATGTACCAAGTTTTCAGTCTGAACAGTGAAATGGGAATTTCAAGTGGCTAAAGATTATATCTGGAATTACAGAGGAAGATGGAGGGAGGAAATAGAAATTTCTCCATCCTCTGTTTACGTTGCCTTCTTGTTTCCTCCCTGTGTGTGTTCCAGGGAAGGCAGAACCAATGCTCACG
This sequence comes from Cephalopterus ornatus, assembly GCA_013396775.1. Taxonomy (NCBI): domain Eukaryota; kingdom Metazoa; phylum Chordata; class Aves; order Passeriformes; family Cotingidae; genus Cephalopterus; species Cephalopterus ornatus. The sequence goes on from VZRE01002014.1 coordinate 64,546, forward strand.
TGAAAGGAGACTACCAACGCATCGGAGATGTCATGCTCAGGAATATGCGCGTCCTAAAGGTAAATAAAGGATTCGAGAAATGAAATTTCGGGATTATTGAGTCCT
>VZRE01002015.1:0-80165 GCA_013396775.1 Cephalopterus ornatus
CAGGACCTTTCTGAAAGACTCTACACCTGGCTTCAGCTATTAGCAATCTTTTAGGAAGTTCTCCACCTATAAAGTTTCTGGAAAATTGCAACGGAGCTCCAAAATGGACTGTTTTCATCATAAGATGATGCCACCCAAAAAATGCAGTGTGTCACTCATGTTATCTCTTTTTCCTGAACTTGAAGAAATACAGTCTTTAACTGCTTGATGTACTTACAGCTTCATACATATGAACAGAATGTTTTAAAAGGAGATACTGAAAGTGCAGGAAACTGAGATTAGAGTTCCCTGTAACTGCTGTGAAAAAATCATTCCCATCAATGCCAACGAGCTACAGTATGGATGCAGAAAACTGTTATAATTACTGGAGTTTCAATTCTTCTGTACAGCAAAGCGATACAAATTTCCAAAAGAGACAAAGCCTACTTATGAAAAATAATTTTGAGACATAAACAGAACACTCAGACTTTTGTCTTTCAGTTTTTACAATATTTTCCATTCCTAGCCCTGCTTCTCTATCATCACATCGTTTTTGTCTTTCTGTTCTCTCTTCCACTCCTCTTTTGCATCTCCAGAGTGTTTTTTCAGCTTCCTTGCTTCCACTTTCTTTTTCCTACTTTCTAAATTGACAATCAACACATTTCAGTTACCTGGAATTACCTTGCTGCCCAGAGGCTTATATTACTACGAATAGGGTACTGTGGGTATGTACTCAATGACACACCTCTCAGTTGTCTGAGCAAGCACTAAACCTGAAGTTTTACATACAGAACAGGTTAAAAGAATGTTTCCCTTCTTTCCTCCAGATTATTTCACTTGTTACATGGACTGAACAATCTAAATTTTACAAGGAACTAGCAAAGAAAGTAAAGCTGATGATCAACACTGTGAAGACATATTACGCTGTAGTGATTGAGTGCAAGATGCAGAGCCCACCCATAGGCCTTGCTTGAAAAGCATTTGTGAAAGGCACTGGTGGTGGAGAGAACAACAGCTAGCAAAAGGCACAAAGGACCCAAATCAAAACAAAGCTTTGAACAACAGTTAACAGCAGGGGAGGAATAAGGCACCAAAGAGTCTTTTTTAATAGAACAGTTGGCGTAGGTAAACAATAAGTGTATGTAAGAATACAATATGCAAACGTTTGTAACCCCAAAACCACTGGCTCACCATTGAGCCATACTAGCACACAAAACACAAGAACCATCACACACATATGTGAAAATATTCTGCCAACCACAGAGGGGTGTCACCAAATACTCAGACACGTCAACGCCTCTGGAAAAGTTTTTTTCTCTGGCAGTGACACCTTCCTGACAGTACACGCTGAAGAGGATCCTGTAAGAAATTTGCACTGACCATCATTCTAGGGCAGACTGTAATTCTGGACCACAGTGCATCACCTTTTGGGAAACATCAGAAGCTTATAACCTCTTATTAGTTACATAAACATTCCCTTACTTGGATTTTATTTTATGGGATAAGATATCACTCAGCATAAAGACAAGGTACCTGCAAAATTCATCTAATTACACACACGCATGAAAATATGCAACATCACGTTTGTTTAATGCAACAGAAGAACTGGCACTGAGGACCTAATCACCACACCATACACATTTCTGGGGTTTTAATCTGGACTAGCTTAGTCTTCAATTGCTGAACACCCATCAGCAGGTAATCTGCTTGTTTAACTTCAGCAGAAAGGAATCCATCTCATATACTTGGACTGCTGCTGCAAACCAACGCAGCACAAGTTGAGAAAATGGGAAATTGCTTTAAAAACTGCACTAGTGATTTGAACTAGAATGCCAATACAAACACAAAGCATCAAGACATATCTAGAAGACAGGGATTGAGTTTATTGTAGAAAGTCCACAACAGTCGGCAGAACATCTCCTCTGACCAGTCTCTTCCTTATATTCTTCATAATAAATCAACAAGAGTGTCTGAAATGAAAGCACTGACATGCAGCTTCTGTATTTATTGGCTTAATGACTTACATGGATGCATAATAGAAGACTCTCACAGATGGAGAAGCTGTTAATTGTCCAAAGTTTCAGGTTCCTGTACACTTGCAAAAAAGTATTTAATTCCCCTGGTGGCACCACTACAAAGTGGTGCTACTACAAAGAGGAGCATGTATATATTAAGAAGCCACAATAGATTAAGAGAATGGAAAAAGAAAGCAAAAGAGAAACTGCTGAGGGAGTGCGTGCTGGTTTTGGCTTAATCTGCAATTTGTGTTCTGCATCTGTAGTATCTGGAGCAAGAAAAATCATTCCAAGGCACTCATTACCGTAAAAGACACATTTGTGAATAGTCCCAACATTCACACAGTGAGATTTCAAGATGAGAATTAGGGTTTTCATTTGATCACTAATGGTATGACCTTAACTATGGGATCTAGACTGGGAGTTCACTGTCTAAACTGACCAACAACTTTTAGTCAAGGTAAAACAAATAACTTAGAAGGAAAAAAAGAAATTACGGGCTACGAAGAAACAAATGAAAATGACTATTAATAACATCAAGAAAAATAATTGCATACCATCATCTCTGCTGAAAGAGAATGCATATTTTGCTTGACGTAGAATTTTAATTAATAGATTGTTTAATTCCCTCCTTTTCTCCTTCCAGAACCCTAACGTATCAGATGAAAGGAATAGAAAAATTAGCTAAATCTTTGCTTTATCTTCCTCACTTAGTGGGTGTCTTTAAGCCCATTTACACTGCACAGAAATAGACTGAATGCAAAACCACTCATTTGTTCCCAAACCTTCCTATAGCACATATCATTGCAGCTTTGGTACACTAATGAATTTAAATCCATGAACAACTCTCAGTACTATGGCATGATGAACACAAGGTGTAGGAAAACAGAGCAGCAAATCAAATGCCAACTGATTTCAAATACCTAATGAAGTGTCTTGAAGACTGACACATATAGCCTTTAAATCACATTCTATTCACACCAATTGACTTGAGCTGCAGTTAGAGACACAGAATATTGCTAAGAAATTAGCATTATGTATTTTAGAAAAGACAAACAAAATAGAAATTAATAAATCATAGCTAACAACTCAAAATTTGCAATGAGCATTTCAATCCCCACTGTAACATTAAATTGCCTCAAATATAAATTAAGTGATTGCACAGTGCAGAAAGGCCTCTGAGATAATGTTACAAATATCAAAGCAAGCCTCTGAAGGCATAAAAACAGATATTCAGAGATCTCAATTCTGGCCCAATTTTCCACAGCAAAAAGTTCCAGCACAACAGATGAGCAATTCTCTTTTAAGCCTTTGTTCCAAAAAGCAGAAGCATGAAGTTCGTAACAATTCAAAAGCAAGCTAATGGCATGGAAATATTTTTACCTAAATAGTTAAAACTCAGCAGTCAGAAGTTATTCAGAACAATGTCAGATAACCTTAACAAAAGAACTAAAAACTTGCACTATAATAAAGAATCGTGGGTTTGTTTACCAGTATAGAGTGAAATCACTAAAAACATTGGGAAGCCTGCAGACTGTCTGGTACAAACTGTTGTAATGGGCTTGGCTGGGACAGGGTTCGTTCTCTTCACAGCTTGTATGGAGCTGGGCTGTAGAGCCGTGGCCAAATCGTGCTGGTGACAGAGCGAGGTTTGGCTGTTGCTGAGCAGTGTTTGTGCAGCATCAAGGCCACCTCTGCTCTTGCTCTGACCCCCGCAGGGAGTAGACTGGGGGTGGCCAAGAGTCTGGGAGGGGACACAGCTGTCACAGATGACCCCAAATGACCAAAGGGGTATTTCACACCATATAATGCCATGTTTTTCCAAAGAAGCTGTTATTTGGGGACTGGAGGGGCATCATCATCTCGTGGTGGTGGTGACTCCTTTTGCAGCACTTGTTTCCGCCCCTCACAAACACCTAGAACGAGGGCATAAACAACAAGGCACCTGAATTATTCGACAGAAACCCAAAAATGCAGATTCCTTAGCTTGAGTCTTACCTCATCTACTGCTAAAGAGTATTTTCTTTTTGAGGAGTGGAGGGGGCTTCTAACTGGAGATACAGTTTGAAAAAGGAGTTTGTAGCCCTGATAAAACTTGGTAACTAAGTTCATTTAGCACTCCTTTTAGTAATCAACTCATTCAAAGAAATGAAACAAGGCCCAAGATCAGACTTGATGGGATTTTGCTAATTTCTGTCACCTTAAAACTTTATAGCCATTGAAGATTAAACCCACTCATGTCAACACTGCAGGGAACGTTACAGGTATCATAGGAAAGAATTCTGTTGCCAATGTCCAAAAGCAGCAAAAAAATCAGTTTATTTTTGTGCTACAGCAAAACACCTGAAACAAAAGAAACATCCAACACTGTCTTTATGGGTCATACGTGTACTTGAAATCCATTATTTGCCCATAACATGCATATTGGGACCTAAGTGCTCTGAGGTTACCAAAATCTCTGCAGTTGTGTTAAAAGAATGCAAACCAAGCTCCAAGCGCAGAATCATAGGAAGGTCTGACCTTTAAAGATCATTTAGTCTACACCCTTTGACATGGGCAGGGCATCTTTCACTAGATCAGGTTGTTCAGAGTCTCATCCAATTTGACACTGAACACTTATAGGGATGGGGCATCCACAACTTCTCTGTTTCAATGTCCCTCCACCCCCATCATAAAAAATTTCTTCCTTATGTTCAATCTAAATCTACACTAGCATCTGTTCAGCCCTTAAAGATAAGGTTGCTAAGAGTCCGGGATGTGCTGGATAACACTTAAAAAGTGTCCTTTACCCAGCAATCACAATGACCTCTATTCAAAACAGAACTCCTCCAGAAATATCTAATCACATTGCATTTTCAGAAATAAATTTTCAGAACAGTATGCACAATTATAGTAATTTTCTAAGTTACAAAATTTGATAATAGATCACATTTAAGGGCATTTTCCTTGTCAGGTTATGTTTTGTAGAAATTATACAATGGTGTGTTATCAACAGATGTACAAAGTTATTGAAGCAGCATTATTTTAAATCAGGTGCTATCAGTGCAAATCACCAGCGGTGCTTAGCGAGGCCACAGCTTCAACTCCCACTCTCAGCAAGCACTTGCTGCTTGAAACTTGATTCAACAAGAACTTGGTTATGGAGCACTTATATGTGTGACAGAGTTGTAATGGCAGAAGAGCCTATTAACAGTGATGGCATATATCATGTGATAATTATGAATGAGATTGTTAAAGCAAATAAAAGACGCACAGCGGGATAGAAATGAAGGAAAGGAATCTTGGGGGGAAAGAAGGCAACTTTTCGCAACTGGCAAAAAAAATGAGCCTTGCTCAAAATGCTGGTCATGTGAATTATTAGTCATTCCAGTCAAATAATTAGTTTCTATTGCCTAGCCAGAAATTGCAAGACAGAAAAAATGCCTGTGCATATTGCAATAAGTTGTATGGTAAAATCCTGTTCTTTGTGGAATTTTTTTCTTTTAAACTGTGGTTTTAGGGTTCCCTCCTCAGTCATTCAGCACTGTCCCTCATTACCTCATTTGTCTGTCGTTCACCCTTGATTGACCTTGATGAGCAGAGAAGCATCTGAGGCAGATGATGATGATAACAGAGAAAACGCAATGCTTCGGGAAGAGGCAGGAAGAACACTTGCACTCAGGAGTTTATTTGAGGCAGTCTCACAGATGAAGCAGCTCTGAGACTAATCTGACCAAGGTTATGAGGGCATTGTCAGATTTGATTTTGCCCTAGAGAGATACAATCAAAGTCTCAGGTTTGTAAGGACCCATCTCTTGATTTTTATTGTAAAATGAAAGGCATCTCTTCCACTCTTTCAATATTGAGAAAACCAAGCCAGGCATTAAATGAGCAATTGATGTACCAGGTGATCCTGCCCTTGCTCTCTGATATACACTGCCCCTGTGTACTTACATTGCACCTCCCCATCACACTTGTTTTTATTGGAAGAAGTAATTCATATCTGTTAAGTACCTACTATTGACACTGTTAACAAACACATCCTTCATGCACAGTGGCATATGCCTGCAGATCTGTGTCTCAGATCTATGTCTTATAATATTTCTAATTTCACAATTTCCTGTCTTCATGCTAGTGTCACCAAAGCACATGACAGAAAACTAGTAAATGCCTCCATTATGCTCATATACCATGACTTCTTTTTAGCTGAAAAGCAAAGAGAGCCACTAAAATTCAACCATTAACCCAACACTGCCAAGTCCACCACTAAACCATGTCCCTAAGTGCCACATCTACACATCTTTTCTGGACACCCTCTTCTGATGCTGGACCACCTTTCAGTGAAGAAATTTTTCCTAAAATCCAATTTAAACCTCCCTCGGTGCAACCTGAGGTCATTTCCCCTTGTCCTATTACTTGTTACTTGTGAGAAGAGACCAACCCCACCTTGCCACAGTTCTAAAGAGTGACAAGGTCTCCCCTGAGCCTACTTTTCTCCAGACTGAACATCCCCAGCTCCTTCAGCTTCTCCTCATCAGACTGGTGCTCCAGACCCTTCTCTACCTCTGCTGTCCTTCTCTGGACACGCTCCAGCACCTCAATGTCTTTCTTGAAGTGAGAGGGCCAGAACTGAACACAGGATTTGAGGTGCAGCTGAGTACAGGGGGACGATCACTGCCCTGGTCCTGCTGGCCACACTACTGCTGATACAGGACAGGATGCCACTGACCTTGTTGGCCCCCTGGGCACTCTGCTGGCTCATGTTCAGCCACTGTCAACCAGCCCCTCCAGGTCCTTTTCTGCCAGGCAGTTTTCCAGCCACTCTTCCCCCAGCCTGTAGCACTGCCTGGGGTTGTTGTGACCCAAGTGCAGAATCCAGCACTTCACCTGGTTGAACTTTGTACCACTGGCCTTGGCAGATGCAGCCTGTCCAGATCCCTCTGCAAAGCATTCCTGCCCTCCAGCAGATCAACACTCATGTTCCACTCGGTGTGTGTGCAAGCAGACTGAGGGTGCCCTCGATCACCTTTTCCATATCATTGACAAAGATATTAAACAGAATGGGCCCCAGCTGAGCCCCAGAGAACAGCACTGGTGACCAGCTGCCAGCTGGATGTAACTCCATTCACCAACACTCTCTAGCTTGGCCATCCACACAGTTTTCTACCCAGCAAAGAGCACCCCCTGCCAAGCCATGAGCAGACAGTTTCTCCCGGAGAATGGTGTGGGAAACGACGTCCAGGCAGATATACCCACAGCCTTTCCCTCATCCCATGTCAGAGAAGGAGATCAGGTTGGTCAAGCAGGACCTGCCTTTCACAAACTCAAGCTGGCTGGGCCTCATCCCCTGGTTGTCCTGCACGTGCTGTGTGATGGCACTCAAGATGATTGGCTCCATGACCTTCCTTCCTTGGCTCCAAGGTCAGGCTCACAGGCCTGTACTTCCCTGGATCTTCCTTCCAACCCCTCTTGTAGATTGGTGTCACTTTTGCTGACCTCTAGTCAACGGGGACCTCTCCAGTTAGCCAGGGCTGCTAGCAAATGACGGAAAGGGGCTTTGTGAGCACTTCCCCCAGCTCCCTCAGCACCCTTGGGTGCATCCTCTCTGGCCCCACAGACTTGTATCTGTCCAAGTGGTGTAGCAGCTCACTCATCATTTCCTCCGGGATTACAGGGGCTTCATTGTGCTTCCTGTCCCTCCACTCCGGAGACGAGTACCCAAACAACTGGTCTTACTATTAAGACTGAGGCAAGGAAGGCATGAAGTACCTCAGCCTTTTCCTAATCCTTTGTCACTGTGTTTTCCCCCACAACCAATAAAGGATGGAGACTCTCCTCCTCTCTTCTTTTGTTGCTAAAGGAGGTAATATAGTAATAAGACTAATGCATTAGCTATTCTATTTTTGCAGTGTTGAGCAAAACAGATTAAATACTGGATAAAAACCCAGTTATTCATCCAGAGTTTCTTAAAATGTTTATTTTTCTGTTAAAAAAAATTTCACTTTGAATTCATTGTTCCTTATACAAAAAAACAAAGCTCCTATTATACAAGATTTCACAGACTTCATTCAAATGGACCTTTTTTGTCAGTAATAAGCAAAGGTTTTGATGACTTTGCTTACAGGAAGAGGGTCCCTAGATAGACAGAGGAAGTTCAGACCAAAGCCAAACAAGTTGCACTTGCTCCAAAATAAATTTCCCTGCCACTTTAGAGCCAAACAGTCTACATGGCTACTGTATACAGTATTTTCAAAATTGTTTTTCTGTACTTTTAACCCCATTTCCAAAGGAAAGAGCAATCAGAACAATTCCAAATTTGAATGAAGCCACTCTCTTGTGTGAGCTAAGGACATGAAGTCCTTGAACAGAAAGAACAGAACATCACACTTTTTTTCTTTGAAATAAGCAGTCTTCAAATTGTAGTCCAGAGAGGCTGAAAGATCCCTACAATTTTAATGCACATAAATACATTTTCAAGTAAAATAAAATCTGAGCAGTAAACTCACCATGTACCACTCACAATTTGATAAAAGTATACCAATTCTTTTCTCCAGAAGCACACACTGACCTATGTAAACACATCTTAAATTTGGTAAAAGTTTGAGGGGAAAATTTTGTAAGAGCAATACTGAACTCAGGATTCCAGGTCACAAACTGCTCTTTCCAATTTATAGCTCTTAAACCTTCTGTCTATACAGTTCCACTTTGCCCTCCCCTTCTCAGTGTTATTACTTTGATAAACACACTTTTCAAAACCAATCATTCAGATTTAAATGAAAGACAGAATTTGAGGCGGGCTCACAGAAGTGTGTATTTCTCTCTCTTCCTTTCCTTTAGACAATGATAAGGGTTCATAATTCACAACACAAGATACCAAATCTTTCATTACAGATCCTGACTCAACTGTCAGGAAATTCTGTGCAGTGCTGCAGACCCAGCAAACTGAACATGCACACAACAAACCTGCTAAAGTCAGATATAAAGACTGCAAATTAAAATGGCAACAATACTCAGAATTATGAAAGATTTCAAAGCACATTACCAAAGGAATGAAGCATCATTTTCCTCATCACTAAAAGGATGACAAGTACTAATCATAGACACAAAATGTATTTAATTTTCAAACCAATACTACAAAAATGAGATCTCATTAGAAAAAGTATTGTAAGCCTTTTTTTTTTTTTGGTATTCCAAATACTGATAGTGAGATACTTGTAACCAACTGCAATATTTATTTATATGCAAATTATACCAGGAAATCCTTATTTCTAAGTTACTTCTAAAATATACTTTTACTTAAAGAATACTTAATGCAAGCAAGAAAGGAATTGTAACTCCCACTGAAGCCCTGCAGTTTTGTAAAATACACAGTAAAATTGCACAGTTGTAATGAAACAGAGATGGAAATAATCCTTACTGTGAGGATCAAACAGCTGCTGTTTATACAATGATTGTAAAACACAAAACTTGAGAAAAACATTTAATTCAAGTCACTAATGAACTTAAAATGATCAGGAAAAATATATACAGTCCCTTTTATTTCAATTCCACATTCCAACAATAAATTTTTGGGGTTTCTTCTTTCTTTCTTCCATTTTTTTCTACTTAACTACTCTGTTGATACTTACTTTTTAGGTATCACCTGTCTAAGTAATGCAACAAATACTTGCAAAATATATGTCTAACTAATTTGAATTACTATTTGTAACAAATAATCCAAAGAATTGATCTAAAATATTGGTCAGATTTTAAGAAATATAAAAGTTTCTTTAGCTTTATGGCAAACCTTTTTTAAACAGTCCAAGTATAATGTTACTGCTTTATATAACAAAAGTATTTCTTCCTTTGGGGTTTGGTACTTTAAATTGAAAGATCTTTATGAACTTGAGAGGAGGATTTTTTCCTTAGAGAAATTGGTACTCCAGAAAAACGTAACTATTCTCTGTTCTTGAATATAAGATTTGAATACTTCAAAGAAAAAAATATCTAAAAGACAAAAAATAATTATGCTACTAAACATGAACAGGAAAATGAAAGAAACAGTCCAGAAGCTGCTAGAACCTAAAGAACAAAGATCATGTCAACAGCTGACTGACTTTGGAAACTACCATTATCTGAAATTCTTCTGAGCACAAAACACACCAGCAAAAATGGTCATCTTACTGCTGAGGGTCATCTATGAAAATGGCAATCCTGAACATTTCCTGACTGGTGATTAAATGTGATCATATGATTCAGCAATTAAAAAAACCCCAAAATATTCCACTACTTGTAGCTTCTTTATGCTGGTATGTTGATTAGCAAGGAAAGAGCCATAGAGTGAATTCATAAATAAATTTACAATCCTTTCTGTGCCAATACTAATATCTATTCACATCAAATTATTCCTAAAGTCCAAATTAGAAAACTGAAGAGGTTACCTTGCTAAGAATATGTAGATAGCATGTTAAAAAACCCCAATTAAATTAAATTAAGAGAGCACTTTTTCAAATAAGAAGGTACCAGGACATGTTTTAAATAAACAACTGTATTGTCCTGCCTTGTCAAATACAGCTGAAGAAGCAGCTTTAAAGTGAGACAGAACTGAAAGATGAGAGTTGTCTTTGGAAATCTGCTGAGAAAGTATAGAAATATTGTGCACTAAGACCAAGTAGCCTCCAATTCGCCGCTAACAGACTTCCTTGAAGCCTATTAAGTAAGTTTCAGATTTCATTTAGATGCTAGAAACAAAACAAATAAGTGCCTAGATTTAATACTTGTCTCAAAAAATGCCTCATCTATTCTTTGAGAAAACAATAGTACTTATATAAACATCAAAACATTCTAATTTGCCCACAAGTGTTTTACCTCTAAACATTTTGCTCTGTCAACTTCATTTCTTCTCATACTACTGTTTTTAAACGCTCATCAAAAATCTGAACCAATGTTTTTATTTTTATATCTTTATAAAGAACCTAATTTCCGGGCTTTTTTCCAAAAGCAAGTGATTTCCACTGTTCTCTTAACAATATAAATCCAAAGGAAAGAACTTCCCTAACACAATTCTAACATGAATGATGGCTAAACTGCCCATTTGATTGTCAGACAATTGTTTTACTCAGCAAGCTCCATTTTTCACGTAACTAAGATTTTACAGAAATGCTGAATAAACATTAATTAAAGGAAACAGACAAACACCTAGAGCTTGCTGTATACAGGCTGAGAATTTTGGCATAGAATTATGCTCTTTCAGTTTTGCTCTTCAAGCAGAGACTGGTAACTCTAAATCACAAAGAGTTTGGTTTATTCCTGCTTAGCACAGTAAACACCATGCTTACAATCCTAACTCGGACAAAGTTAGTCCAAGATCCAATTCAGTTCAGGTTCCCTGAGTTCCTAACAATTCTGAAGAGATCACGTCTACACAGCTCAGTGTTACAGAATTAACCCATTCAAAACCCAAACTTAAATCACAGACAGGGACATCTATGCTTCGAGTTAAAATTAAATACATATATATAAATATACACAGGCATACATTTATCAATTAGCACCATCTAGTGGGGTCAGTACATTTTATGCAATATGAGAAATATGCAGCTCACTGTTCTGGTTTTTTCTACACCCTAAGCAACATGTTATGATACAGCTCAGGTCTAGCACGTAATAAAATTCAGATGTTAAAAAAGAACCCAAAACCAAAACCAAAACAAACCCAGACAAATCACCCCAAACCTTGCTAATTTTAATTCATAACATTATTTTTCCTCTATAAATTATATTTTAAGAAAAACACTAACACTGAAAGTTGTATGTCCATAATATGAAAATTCATTGATAGGTAGAAAAAAGTGACCCTTTATGCAAAACACAATTACAATTTAAATACTATTTACTATTTTTACTCTTTTGTTCCCTATCACATGCCTCAAGAACAATCTTCCACTCATTAAAAGAAGCTACTCTGAAGGACCCAAGTGATGAAAATCCTCCTTTATTAATTGCCTCTATCATCAGAGCAGAATTCTGCTGCAAACACAACTTTTGCTAAAATGGCATCTAAGTGTCACAAACAGTGGATCCCAACATGAGCCACTAATAAGGTAAATATACTATTGAAATGTTCAAAGTAATTAATTTAAAAGAGGTCACCTACACTACAAACAGATACCAAGGATTAACCTCACTCGCTTATTTCTCAAATATGAAATCTAGAAAATGATTTTTAGTCACTTCTGCGTTAAAAACTGTTGGGGACTTAAGTCATGCAAATAAACAATGCTGAAGAATTTCAAATGCGAAAGCCACCAATGGTAGACTCCCCCATACAGGAACCTTAGGCAAGAAAGGCTGACAAATTAAAAGCAGCAGCACATGAAGATGCTTAAATGCACCAGGCAAAATCTCTACCAGCCTCTGCCAAGAGAGCTAAAAACACCCCCATTCCCTTCTTCCTCTGCATGCCTACAGTGCATGTTGAAACCCAAAGCAAAACAAAACAGGAAACAATCACTAAAATTAAGTACATGCTTAAGAGCATCAGGACAAGTTGCCATTGTGAAATTAAATATTTGCTTAAATGTTCCTTAATGAAACCATGGCCATGAGACCAAGGAATGACTACGAGGACATGCTTTGCATTCAAGTCTTCCCTTCTTTCTAAAACAGGTGATTGACAGCACAGCTTTCCGAGCAGATCACAACAGATCACATGGATTGTGGACAATTACAGACAGACACAAAGTCACTTTGGGGTTTTTTCCTGGGAATAATGGCAAAAGTAGGTGAAAATTCAGAAAAAATTTGAGAAATGCAGAGAAAATACATAAATATGGGGGGAAAATTAAGCTCAATAAAACCCAGCAGTGGAAGACGTGCAGTGAGTATTTCAGAAGGCACAGAATGTAAGCAGAGAAGCTGCTGAGGCCTGCACACTGCAGCCAGGGGCCAGGCTACAATTTAAACTGCATGCAAATCAAAACAAAGAGATTTTAATAAATCAATACCAACAAACAAGATTTATAGCAAGACTTTCAAATTGAAAAGACATGAAGACAGCATCTGAATTTTATTTAAAAGGATAGAGAGATGTGTAAGGAGGAAAAGGTCCCAAATAAGTTCCACTAGAAAATTACAACAGTGTTAAAGGATAAAACTAGTTCTCAACCTTCCCTGCAGAGGACGGAGAAACACCAACACTGAATGGAATGCGTGTTGTAGGATAAAGAGGAATGTGAAAAAAATGACAAAATATTGGAAGAAAATTGCAGCAATTTAGGAGAGATTTACTGCCATTTCCCTGTACCTTTTCAGACCACCGCACTTCAGGTTTTGCACTAAATCATCTAAACATGCAAACCCATTTCACAGGAAGCTTCAAATCAAAGCAAACATATTAATTTATTTTTATATTGGAAGGGGTATCACAAATGTATTTGCACAGGTGTACAAAATTACAGCCATGCTATATCTTTAAATTTTGGAAAGCTGGTAAAAAACAGGAGAAATTGCCTAATGACAGAGGAGACATAAGTAATAAAGATAAGGGAGCTGCATTGGCATTCACACCATTATAAAAAAGAATATAGAGAGAAGTTTAGTAATTTTATTCTTCAAGATATAAAGATCTGTAAAATTACAGACCAGCAATAAAAAATTACTGGGATGCCAAGAGATTTCCTGACAGTGTCCAACCCAGAACTGCCCCCCAACTCCAGCTCCTTTTTCAAGTAGGATTCAATCATAACATCAGCCAGCATGACCTAGCCTGGTTTACACTGCATTTGAATACGAAACCAGCAAAAATTTAAATAATATCAGGAAGAAATATCATTAACCAGGGTTTTGGGTTTTTTTGTTTCATTTTTATGCCTTTAGTTAACACTAACAAAACCAAAAAGCAACAAACTTCCTTTCCTATTGTGCAAAAATGTCAGTTTACCCTGACAGAACAAGAAATTACAAATAATAACTCACTTGAGCTCCTCCAGCTCAACTGAAATACACTGAAGTACTCTAACTGTACCCATCTTTGGATGAGCAAAGGTGTATGAGAGGTCACTCTTGCCTTCATTATTAAAGGTTTGGAAATTCAATAGAAAAGCTGAAATAAGTAAAAACCAGGATGATATTCCCACAGAGAAGCCATGACAGAATGGTTATGAAAGGAGAATAAATGCACATAACACAAAGGGAATTAAAGGTCTTTCATACGTTAAAAATTCATTTAGCAGTAGAAAAATAAATAGAAAATAATCCAGTTACTTTAATAAGTTAAAAGAACAATACACATACTCAAAAAACAGAGGGAGAGAGCAGAAGCAGCACAGAAGACATAATCAAACCATACATAGGTCTTCCTCACTGATTACCTGATATACCACATAAGGAAAAGATTGCTTCCCCTTTGGGAGAAGACAATAATAAAACCTGGTCAGACTATTAGTTAGAATTAGTTAGAAATTGGTAGAAAGTGGATGTTTCCAGATGATAGAGCATAGGCACACAATTACAAATATTTTGTTGCCTGGCACATGCTATGGTGTGATTTGTAGTTAGCCTTTAATGACATACTAAATCTCAATAAGATCAGCTTAGTTTTCAGATGCCAATTAATATGATGAAACATCATGGGTTACTTTTCTCCTAGAATGTTTGAAACTTCAAAATTCAAAACTGCACCCTGATTTATGGTTTGATCCTGATTAAAATTGTGTATGTCTGCAGTGTCATTACTGGATTATTTAATCACTAAATCTCACCAAAAACTGCTCTTTTCCATGAAACCCAATCTGTAAAGCACATTAACATTGAAAATAGTTTATGAAGATGATATCCATAGTAAATGTAAAGCAGTACTCAGGCTATCCTTTACAAAATCTCTAGCATTTATAGGTGGCAGGACTGGTGTGTTTTTTAACTCTTAAATATCATAACTGAGGCAGTCATGATTGTGAATAATTGAGATCACTGGAATTACATTGTGCAGGTTGTGATTTCTAGCAAAAGTCAACAAGAAAAGATAGAAAGAGATACAGAGACAATACAGATTTTATTTCCAATGAACAAAATAAGACTGTTTACCCCCCCCAACCATGCTCACCACTCAGTAAATATCATGTTCTTCATGGAGCGTCACGCTGTACCTGAGCCACTGGGGCAGAAAAGAGTCAGTGGCTCCAAGGTTCAAAACCTCCTCTGGGGAGCAATGATATCCTCTTAGAGCTCTATGGAACAGAGTGAAGGAGAAAGGCAGCAAGGCAGAAATCAAAGGAAAAACAACCTAAAATTGAAGGAGAGAGCACAAAGTGCCTATTTGGCATTAACATTCTCTGAAACAAACAGTCCCGAAGTGCTGACCAGCAAAAGCATCAAGAGGGGTACAACTGATGCATCTAGTACAGTGTGTGAATTACAGTAATGAAATTAAAATAAGCAATGGAATTCAGAAGTCAAAATGGATTATTATTTTATTCATCAATAATACTGATGGGTATATGTCTCTGCGTGTGAGATCCAAGTCCAGAAAATGATTAAAAAAATTTGTTTGTGTTTCCCTAATGAATTTAATCATGTTTTTATTTTGCTAGCATCCTTTAGGCTGGAGTAGCCAGCAAATAAGAGGAGAACCATAGCTGGAAGGACTTACAGTCTTAACCAGTGGCTGGGTAAAGGGCCTGGGGTCCAGGCATGGCTATTCAGTTGGGCTTAACGCCTATGCTGGTATTTGAGGAATCTGTAAACATGGATCTGCTTAGAAATCTAGAGCAAAAAGGTGTGTGTTTTCAGCAGTGCCTCATTCAGCTGGACAGGAGCAATGGGACCAGGCTCTCTGCCTTTTTTTTTTTTTTTTTTTGTGCTTACATGGCTAAAGCCCTGCTCTCCCTGTGGCAGCCTTTCTGGCCAGTTGGCTGGTGGTGCAGGTGCTCAGCAGCGGCCGCATCCATCTCTCACCAGACTGGACCTTTGCAGCCAACACAGAGGAGGCCTCATGTCCTGCCATTTGCTACGCTTAGTAAATCTTGCATCACCCTCAATTCCAGCACTGATGGAATATCATCTAGTTTGCAAGTAATGAAATAGTGTAATTTTGCAAATACATGCGAAGCAGGTAAAAGCAATGTTTTCCCTAGGAATTTATAGGGCCACATTAACAGGGTACAAAAATATTCACTCTTTACACACTTACTGTCTTAATTTTCCTAAGAGACAAGATTTAAAAAAAAGAAGCCTGCAGACATACATGGGAGGACACACTGAGGGAAAAACTGGTCCTGGGGAGGGGGGGAAGACAGCCGCAAAGTACAGGCCCACTAAGGCACCAGTGTTTTTGAAAACAAATTCACTTTAGACCGTTCAATGTCATACAAGAATAAGAAAGATTTTTTACACCACAGATACCTCAGAGTAGTTCAGCTGGAGCAAGAAAGCATGAAACCCTTTTCTCTGTAGCCTGAAAACAGCTTATTGTCACCATACTGAAGATGCTACATCAAAGTGAATCTGTACATTTAAGTTTTGCTATTGCATTGAAAGCACCGTCAAGTTACAGCAGCTGCCCATAATAAATTACTACCCTTGATTTGCACAGACAAGTAAGCCTTACTCTTTGCTTGTTTCGAAATCTTATTTCCTCAGCACCTTATTGGTTATTCTGCAGTGACTGTGCACCAGGTGGAGAGCACTGGCATGTGAAGCCCTTACACGCTGCAGCTCTCAATGTAACTTATGTTTGAAGTGAACCTCACTGACATCTCCACACCTGCATGGTGAGCACTGGGTTCTACAAAGGCACGCAGAAATGGTTATGAGAGAAACAAAACAACCTGTGGCTAAGACAACACTGCAATCCAAACAGTGCCATGTGGAAGTCTAAAGGAATAGTGCACATGTAGCATACTATGGTGATCTCTTCTCTCCAAGCTTTAAAAAAGGAAAAAAGATTATAATAGAGAGAAAGATTATAATAGAATAGAAAAAGGCTTGAAGGGTATTTTTAAAGTGCTTAGGGAGACACAGAGGAAACGAAAGGAATGGGGACGAGAAAAAGAAAAGATGAGTAAAACCTGTGTGTGTATGCCTGTATTTCATACAGAGGAAGAAAGACAGTGAGTGTGTGCGTAATACAACACATATTAGTGAACGCTACAAATGAACTTCACAACAATTAGGTGGACAATGGATACAACCAAGATTTCCAAAAAAAGAAGGAAGGTTAACATAAACTGTAACAAAACCTGCTGGTAGGAAACCCATGCAGGCATTTTTGCCAAATCTTAAAAATAAGATTTTTATTAAGTCTTATTGTATCAGTTTCCATGCTTCAGGAAGATTTTATAACTATCATATCCCATCCTTCATAACTCTTACAATGTTTTTGCACTGTGGAGGCTGGTTTGGGTAGTTATGACTTTCTGTTCTTAAAAGGAAAATAGTCCAAGACAGTAACAAAAAAAATTGATTTAAACACTCCCTCACATGTTCTGCCACAGAACCTCTAGTTCAAGGGAAAAGAACACTGTAGAAAAACAGTTTAAAATTACATTATCTTTGGATGTCTTGGATTTATCAGCCTATTACTGAGAAGCTTATGAGATCTTTGATTAGTCTCAGTATCATGGACAAAAAATGTATCACTTTGGTTAAATAAATACAGTACAAGCTTCGTAAGACAAGAAAAATCTGGGTATGAGCATAGATTTGGGTTCTACAACTTCTCTTTGAACTGCTGTACCAGTCTGGTCACCAGGCTGGTACACTGCCCCCTTGGTAACAATGAAATTACAAACTATTTGTCTTAGAAGGATTGATTTACTTCTTTCATGCCTAGTACATTTTGGCTGGATTTCTGCTACTCTTTGGAGGTTTCCCAGCAGAAACTTTAAATCAATTATGACTGATCCAAAAAAAAGCCTCTGTCTGGACTTTAACCTAAACCAAAATTTTTTCACATTCCAAAGCACTGATTTATTCACAAGTTCCAAGTTATACTCATAGACCAACACTTCACACCTCTGATTTAATAAGCTTATCTGCTTTATTTTTCATTTCAAAAGTTTGTTGGTACACCCACCTGGAAAGACTTCTGATATCAACCCAACTTCTACAGCTTTTATGAGACTAAACTGTCAACAAGGCAATTTAATTGATACTTTGGGAACTGATATTTGAATTGGCTTTTTATTATTATTTTTAACAGAGTGGTCTGATGGAGGAGTTGATGACAGGAACAGGACTTCCCCATAAAAATCTAGATGAAACATTGCAAGTGCCTATTACTAAACACATTAGCAGCTCTGATGTAGAAGCTGCAAGACGCGAGAGACACCAAATGTCTAAACCCCTGACAAAGAAGTTAACACTAGATATTCAGTAAAACTTCTACCAAAAAGTACAAAATAAAAACATTTGAAAAAACCCCACAAAAAAGTATTTCCCACAGGAGAACCTATTCAAAAGTCTTCAAATAGAAGGACAAAATGATTATCTATGTCCCCCAGCCGTGTGTTTCCTAGTAAACTACCTACTAGCTACAATTATAACAAATATTTTTAGTTGAGCCACCACATAGGAGCCATATTTCACAACTGCATTATTCCATCCATTTGGCCCTAACTTGCATTTTCTTACAAATAAGGTTACACCGTCCAAAGCTATGCCTAAATAAATTGAAAGTGCATTTTTTCACTTTATTAAAGGCAAAAATAAGCACAGGTATGCATGAGTGAACACATATGGCAAAACAGCTTTGCCTTTACTCAGAGAAGAAACAGTAAACTTGTTATATGTTATAATATGTGGAAGGTTGGGGGATTTAGCTGTGATTTCAAACAGGAATTCATTTCTATTTTGCTTATTTTTTCCCAGTTATTACCTGATGTACTGCATTTTTATACAATAAAAGCAGAAACAAGTCAAAGGGTTCAACACACATAGAGTAACCAGAAACCCCCCCCAATCTCAACAAGAGAAGCAATCACTTGCTCAATGCCTGGCTGCTAGTTACCTTTTTTCCTAATGTTTTCATGGAAACAATATCAGCCTGAATAAAGTAAAGATCCTGTACTATTTTCTATAAAACTTCAATTACCTTATTTTGATTAATCTGATCACTGTTCCCATGGAAATTAAGTTTAAAGGCAGCTGACTGCCTCCAGCTAGGAGTGATCTCTTTACTTGCAGATTTCAGTTGCTGGCAATTGAGCAAGTCTCAAAAAAATCACTTTGGCTTCAAAAGTAACACTTCAAATTTATGTGGCATTTCATAAGGAATAACACCTTGCATTACAGTTTTTTTGAATGTAATAATTTTGATGGAAGCAAAACGACTCATTGCTTCAGTGGTAGTTACTCCAAATACAAATGCAAACTATTGTCAGTCATCAAGAGGCTTTCTTACAGAACATTATTTTTCCAATAATTTTCAGCTTTAGGTAAACAGAAAGCATGTGGCAAGTTTATATTTCAGTATATGAATTAGACTATTACCTACAAATAGTTTGGATGAGAGGAGTACTGAAATTCTAGCACTCCTCCATATATACTGGGTACATAAAACCCAGGTAGAAAGCTTCCAAAATGAACTGGAGATCAGGCTTCCTCTCTAGACAATGAATCAAAAGAAGACTGTTAAATTTCTTCCATGCAGCCTTAGAATTTCTTTGCAGATTCAGTATCCTAATACTGCCCACATACTGTCCACTACCCAGTAGTTCTATAGGGCTGAATACTGTGTATCCTGTGTTTCACCAACAGGAATTAAGGCAAGACTGGACTAAACCTGTTTCAACAAGAGAGATTCACTGAACAAGGACATCCTTACAAAAATTAAGTTTTCCTTGATCTCTGATGATCTGGATTTAAAGAATGACAAAGAACTGCCACCTATTATCTAGTTCATTGTTACTAACAATTTCAACTATAGCAAATTCCTTTTTCCCTTGCCAGAAATAGCAAAAGTTTCCAAACCAGTCCCACAGACCACATCTGGGCACTGTTTGGACAGTCTGCATTACAAGAGTGATCCCTTTCCTTCTGCCATGAGGAGGCTTTGCATGCTTTCTCTGATTGAGAGACGTAAACTGTAAAGTAAGAAGCAACCTTGTCAGATTCTCCTCTAGAGCATGAAGAACAATTATTTTTCGTTGGCCATGAATTGTTACTGGCTGCCAACCACCACATTCACACCTCCTCCTCCAGATGTCCAGGTGGTCACACCGCCTTTTCCTTCATTTCTGCCCATCTCCAAAGCAAACAGCACTTCAGACCTCCACAAGAATTTACAGAAATGCAGCCTTTTCCCTCCACTGGGGAGGCACAGCTTTTTAAAATAAATACAGCTAAGAACTCAGCAGTAAAGAACCTTAAGGACTTCAAGTATCAAAGCAACATTTTAGTGAATGAGCTCTCAGTTTCATTAATTCCACCCACTCCAAGGTGGTCTATACATCTCTCCAATTATCCAATGCTTTCCCCCAAAACCACAGCCCTTTCACTCTATTAGATCTGAGGTTAGGTACCAAATCCCAGTCCCACTTTGTCTTCTAGTGCATTTTCCAGGCTTGTTGCTCTTGGGTAATGCAGCTCCTCTGAGCTCCTTCTGAGGTGGCTGGTTTTGTCTGCCCCAAAATCAGAAATCATGCTCACCATTCTCTTAACAGGTGCAAATACTTTAGCCACCAAAATCCCCTCACAAACACACAGTGCTCTCTTCCTTTTGTATATAATAAAACAATTAACTGAATTAACAGAAAAAGAGTTCTTGAGACCTGCATAAAACAGACAATTAGAACAACAAATTATGAAGTTGTGTAAATATTATTTCTAAAGAAAGTATACATGAAGAACAAAGTAATGAGAAAGTAAGTAAGTTTTGTATCTCCAGCAAGAAATATTTCAATATCATTTTCAAACTCAAAGTGCAGAAGCAGTCAACATTAACATCACTGGGCTTCCATGCTGAAAGTCAACTCCACCTCAGTAGGATCTCCAACCTTCATTCTTTATCGCTGGTCATACTTAGGTCTTACACTACCAAATACATCCTCCTCAGCTGCCGTCACCCTCCCAGGTCTGACACCCTCAAAGATGTCATTCCTTCCATCTGTGAATCATCCCCATCAAAAGTACAGAACAGTAAGTTCAGAAAAATCAGTTGTCATACTCAACTCATACAATCTGAAGCCTATTTCCTCTACATTCTTATGGGAAGAAGATCCAAATGTGTGGATGCCTGAGCTTGTGCCCAGGCAGGAGCATTCACTGTTTGGATGCACGACACGGGAGGTGAATGCACATGATCTGGGCAGCACACACCTGGATGCTGGGTACAGAACACCTCACACATCACAGGGGAGGGGAAGCTGCACCATACGAGCTCTCAGGAACACCAAAACAACTTGCAGAGCTCTTCCCAGGTGAAAGTTTGGACAGTTATCAGTTAGTCTATTCTCTAAAATAAAACAAGCCATGAAACCTTACTGAGATTCTCTGATTCGTATTGTAGATGCAAAACTCTTCATCCCACAGAGTAACAGTTTTTTTCACAGAGTTTGTGTGTAAAGCCCTGGGTAAAAGCTATAAGTATATGTAAACTTGCCTTTGAACTAGGAATACCACTCGAGACTGAAGATTTAGTACATCATCTGCAGGTAGTTGATTTTATCACTATGAATATGTCAAACCAATCCTTTAAGCTTTGCCCTAATCAACTCAGTTTTTATAAATACTATCTTTGTTTTTCTCGTTGCCAAGAAGGGAACCACAGTATACTGAAAGTATCTAAATTTACATATTGAAAAATCTGAGTATTCACACTAAAAATTTCCACCACTTCTATACTACAATGACTGTCAAATTTGGGCTATGTAATCATATGATTCAATTTACATGCCAAAGAAATTTCACCAGGATAAAGTCAACTAGTCTATTTTTTGATAAGTTTTTAGCAACTGACATGGTCAAACACTAGCACATAAAAAATACTTTCTTAGAACTTCAAGTCAAGGTATATCCAAGTGAAGCTAACAGAAAATTAGCACAAATTAAGGTTTTGAAGGGCCAGTTACCAAAATATGATGCAGTTATAATAAAATCAGACTGGATTGACCAAATATTCCTTACTTGTCAGTAAGGACAGTTTTCTTTTTCAGTGCCACATACAGCTTTTTGAATGTATAAGCCCTTCCCTATCAAGAGAAAGAGCAACACCACTTGCAGTGGCTTCTTTTTCATAATGAAAAGTACAGTACTGAGTTGGCCAAAAACAATCAGTAAACTGCAGTTGGTTATGAAATACTTCAGTAGCTGCCCAACAGAAAAGCTTACTCAATTCCTGAACATTACATCCACAACCAGAAATGTTTAAGGCGGCAGTGCAAGTAGAAGCTTCATCCTGGAACTAAACAGACAAACAGTAAAACATGTGTCTGGCGCTCTAATAGCAAGCAAACACACATGGAAATTCTTGCAGCTCCTCTAAAAATAATCTAAAAGAGTAGTTAGAACAGATCTTTATTTATCCTTTCTAAAAAATATCCAAGCTGAGCACATGTGTACTATTTCAGGTACCAGCTATGTTAGTGCTCATAATTGCCCTGAAGGATCTTCTCTTCATGTTTCTGTTCCATAAATCTCTACAGAATTAATGGGATCTCTGCTATGTAAAAAGTAATGAGATGGCTGAAGATTTTTGGTAGCACTTAAGAGTCATGCAATAAGACAGGGAAGCAACAATTTGAGGGAAGCAGAGACAAATTTAAAACACTATCCAGAACCAGTTTTCTCTTCCCAACGGTCAACAACAGTTGTGAGTTCTCTCTTCTCTGTACTTTGCAAGCTAAAATCTAATAAACAGATTCCTTTGTTGAGACAAGGGACAGCAAGAACAGTTGCATCAGTGTTTGCTGGTTTTACTTACTACAATAGGAATGTACTGTAGGGAACAATCCAGTATTTGCAGGGGAATGGACTGAATGATCTAATACAACTTTTCCATTTCTGACTTCTTAGAACAGCTCAGGCTGATCCAAGTTCTCAAAGAGATTTCTGTCCAACAATACTGAATGAACAGAACTTCAAGGCAATGTTTGGGGCTTTTTTTTTTCTTTCTATCTTTTCCGTAATTAGAGAGCCAGAATAGCAAATCATGCACTATAGAATACAACTATACAGAAAAGACTGTAATAATTAAATACCCATAAAACCTGGAATATCCGTAGAAAAAATAGAAAGTTCATTTTATACTTAAGTCTTTCAATCAATTTGGAGCATTTTATCCATTTCATAACTGAAATTATTAAACAGTAAGTTAAGAATGTCAGTGTAGCAATTTTTGTTAAGCAATACGTTAAAATACAGAAATATTAATGTCTAATTAGTAGTATACCCACACTCCTTTTCTTCGTAAATGACCCATACCAGGATCGCAACATCCTTGGCTCAAAGCTCAAAGCTAGTGCACATTTTTTCCTTTTTTTTCTTTTATTATAAAATATCTGTCATCATTCTCTGCCTGAGGAATTAAAAACATTTGTCTTTGCAAGTACAGTTGACTTTAAGAAGTTATTGCTAGGAAAAACAGTCTTTCATATAAGACACCAGAACCCAGAAAGAAAGATTTGGCACTTCTGAAGTCTTGTAACAGGAAAAAACTACGGCAGATGGGGTTTGTTCTTCTGCTCTAGCAGCTCTCTTCCAAAAAGGCTATGGTCTGCCTTCTCCGAAACTTGATAGGATACTGAATAAATCTTCTGAAAATGCATTAAAGGTCAAATAAATACCATGAATTTCACATACACTTAAGCCCATGTTCAGGCAGTTATATGAACTACATAACCTTTTGAAAGCTCTTTGTGTCCTACTTTACACACCTGAACTACACAAAAATCAGAATGTGAGGTTCAATGGTCTGTCACATGCACTTGGGTCAGACCAGATGGTCTTAATGGTATCAATTCTTGTAATTAAAAAACTTTGTCTTTTAAATTAAATTAATATGCTGTATTAAAAAAGGGCAATTAGTGAACACTAAAGACCCAGTTTCAAGATTTCAAGAATTAAATCTATTTTAAGTGTTAAGTGTTAGTGTGAGGCATAACAGGACATTAAAAGAACCATCCACAGAGTTACATACATGTTTAATACTTGGATCTACAGTATACAAGATAAATAATAAAGACGGTTGGAATATTTCAGTGTCTTCTTGTAATTGCAATAAAGTGACCATTCATTGATCCCTTTTCCCATTTTTCTTTTCTGTTTAAGTCAGAATGTCCAATCCGCCCTTCAAAAACAAACAACATGGTAACTAGGGCATGTAACCAGGAGAGCCAGAAGGAAAGGCAACTGCTCCAAACTGAGAGCTTATTCCAAGTGAGTAAACCAGTTACTCCTGTTGTACTATTGTCTTCTTTTGGAATAAAGGGCAAAAGGGAGCAAGTGAAGGAGTTTGAAAAGGTTTAGGTTTTGCCTCAAAAGAAAATCAGAGCAAATATTGAAGTGTCAATGTTTCCCAGATTCACACTCATTTTCTAGACAGCCTTCTTTAATTCCCAATCCAGAACTAATTTAGCAACTGACCTAACATTTTGCTTAGATGCACACCACTGTCAGCCTATATTAGAAAGATGACCGGTGTTCCTCTTACAATGATCTTCTGAGCCACCTGCACAGACAGCTGCAGCAGAGCAGCAAGGAGTCTGGGAATCACAGCACTTCAGAAACTTCGATGAAATTCTTTAGGCAAGCAAGTATGGTCAAGCACTGTTCCACTGTTTGTTGAGTTTGTGTATCAACTGCCAGAGAGTACTTGTGTTTACTTTTATATGTAAATTCTCAGCTATTTCGAAAAGTATGAACAAGTACTTGGCCAAGTATCAACATTATTACATCTTTTTCCAGCACAAAATAGCTGAAAGAAATGGAAAAAGGTGATTCTTTCAAACCTACTTAGAAATAATCCCAATTTTAAGCTTCCTCCAGATCAGTAATTGACAAGAGTAACAAATTCTGCTTAATTATATGTGAGTCTGGATATATTCATGGCACAGGTTATCACCATCTACTGACTCATTTGAGACCTCAGAATTTTCTTCCAGCTTGAATTAGCTCTGCACTGGGGACTGAAGACACACTTACCACTTCGTAGGAGTGCAGTGTTTCTAACCAGCTGATTGGTCCCATTTTTCTGCTATAAGCAATTTCAACGTTACCAGGGTAGCTCTGTGTCCTCCCATGGCATGCCTTGATTTCTCATTGCTGATCATTTTCGTAGCACAATACTTTACTCAAGTATTCATCCAAACTTATTTTAGGTTGTACTTTAGGCCAGCATATTTATGTGCAAAACAATATTAAATGGAGGCAAGCCAATAAAAGAAACAGCTTACTAGAAT
Source organism: Cephalopterus ornatus (assembly GCA_013396775.1). Lineage (NCBI taxonomy): Eukaryota > Metazoa > Chordata > Aves > Passeriformes > Cotingidae > Cephalopterus > Cephalopterus ornatus. The sequence continues at coordinate 25,346 of VZRE01002015.1, forward strand.
TTCAGTTGACTTTGTCAAAGGAAATTATTTTAAATTAATGTGGCTACTGAACTCTTGCCATACTTGACCTCAGAAAATATATTCCTTCTAATTTTTGCTGTGAACGTTTATTTATTTAAGCTAAACTCCAGGTCTTGAATGTTGACCATAAAGAAGTCTCAGATTTCCTGCTACTATTTCATACTCTTTTTTTTCTAAACAAGGGCAAACAACATATGTTTGCTGCATTAGCATTACACTGCCAAAACATCACTCTTAAATGAAATCATCTATGTATTTTTGGTAGAATCTTATTTAACAACTTCCACCCCGACAGAAACAGAGTTAAAACAAGGCTGTTTTGTTTTCACTGAGCAACAGTTTGGTCACTGGTTTACTAGATGGCGCTCAAAACATTTTTCCATATGCTCTTCTCAAAGAGAATCTGACTTAAACGTGGTTTACCTTCACCAGTGAATGAAGGCTTTTTTCACCAAACATATCCCAGAGGAAGGTCAGGTCTTCCTGGCTGTCCACATGTGGCTGCAGCTGGGCTGGCAATGCAGCCAGCAGCTCGTACAGACCTATAAAATGAAAATAAAACACAAAGTGTAATCTAGGGGTGATCTCATTAATTTCACTTAACAGTTCTGTGTAATTGGCTGCCTGGAGCATGTCATTTTAACTGAATAGGGAGTCTGGAGTATCCACCATAACATTGACTTGTAGAACCAAAAGGAACATTTAAAAAAAATTACTAAGCAACAAGTATTAGCAGTGTACTTTTTACCTTGTCACAGCACATCCATATATATTTACACAAGGTTATGCAGAAAATTCATAAAGGTTTTGAAAAAACGACAAACCCAGAAAAAAACATAAATTCCTTTGCTTAATCGTTATTCCATTTCCCTTGATGTTAGCCAAAGAGTGAAATGAGTCATGAATAGGAAAAACTTCCTTAAAAGAACAGAAACTGGATAGGGTGGTCCATTAAAAAAAGGTTCGTGGTTTCTCTGAATATTTCTTGCTAATATATTGCTTAATACTTTTTTCAATCCCGTGTTTAGTGGGGATCCACAGCAGTACAAGAGCAGCTTCTCTGTTTTGCAGGATCAAACCTTTAAAAACAGAAACCAACATAGTTTTCCCAGACACACACGCACACAGAAATATTTCAGTAACATTTTTAATTTGCAGGTATTAGAGATCCTCTGTAGGGTTAAACCAGTTGCTGTTCCCAGTTATTTGTGGCACACCTCAGCAGCGCTCTCCGAGGGGCAGACAGTAGCACACTGTTCCACAGTAGCGTATGGCATAAAATATCCATCGTGCACACAGGCCATCAAAGCTCTGTCCAAGAAATGTAGCAACAGTGTTTGCAGCAGTCCTCTTTAGGGAGGTAACCTGGCACGAGTTGATATCAATTCATAGCACATGTTTAATTTTCCAGTGGGATTACTTGGGGTAAAAAGGACAAAATGCCTTTTTCTTCTGTCTGCTGTCTACAAAAACACCAATAGTCTCCTGGGATCCAAGATACACGGTCCTGTTATTATTTTTAGTCTGAGTAAGTGCTGCTGTTCATCACAAGAACGGATTTACACCATATTCTACTGGTAAAAGAACGCTGTTGTAAATTACAGGTTACCTATTGTTATTACGCTTACTATTTCCCTAAAACTTATGATTCAGAATATCTGTTAGTAAACATAATTTCACAACCTACCCAGACACTGCATATCCCTTTCCATGTTACATACAGCACCTTTGGGATCTGATTATTTACATTTTCGTCTTTTTACTGCCTCTCAGTAAAATACTCCGGGAAAAAAAAAGTTCTTTCCAGATACATTCTTTCTGTGGTCCAAGTGTTCCTTGGTGGTTCACATTCATTTCTCTTAGAATCCTGCTTTTATTTAAATATGTTTTTGTTTCCTCTTCAGAAATACTGCAAAAAGAAGATACAGCTCAAACCACTACAATTTTGTAGACAGAAAAATAGACCACTGACCTCTGCCTAGGAAGATGCAATCAGAGATTGAGCTGACACCCAGAGAACAGAGGTTTGAATGGGACTTGTGGCTTCAATTTCCTAGACTACTACTTCAAAACTTAGCAAAAATGGTTATTTTTATCAGACAGTTTATGCTTCAAAAACATGTTCGTTTAGAAAATACAAAAAGGTCTTATTTTTCTGTCATTCAGAAAATTAAAAAAATTTCCTTACACTCATCCACTTTTGTTACTGTAAATACATTTACCTTAAAATAACCTGAAGGTTGTTAGAAAATGGAATAGGAAGTCCAATGTAAACTTGCATTGTGGCATAACTGCTTAGGAACAATTCACGTTTACCATTCAGAAGAAAGAAAACAGTAACTTGAGCCACTCCCTTCAAATAAAAGATGTATAACACAGTAAGCTTTCTTTTCCTTTATCTGTCAGATCTGCTTGAATTCCACATATAAACAACTATAAAACTATTCTATCCTTGTAAGTTGCTCCTTAAAGCTTTGATAATCAAATCCCTAGTGAAAAATAAAACGAAAGTTCGTGTTTCCTGATGGATTAACTGTTAGTGACACAGGGTGAGACTGAATCTGCCCATAACGAGACTTAGGTTTTACACACAAAACTCCCAGAGAAAAGTCCTGCCTGCCAGCACTCCAGGAGGGACTAAACCTGCAAGTGCTTACACACGTGAAGGTTTCCACATCCAGCTCAAAAGTTTCTGTGGGCTTCACTTATTCCTGCAGCCCTGAACCGACCCTTCCGGGGAAATGGGTGTCCGTGTCCCCAGGGCGCTAGTCCAGCCTTGACAGCAATGCACCCAATCCATGCAACTCTCCTGGGGAAGGGGAGACAACAGACAGGTGCTGACGGATTTTATCTGGGCACTGGAACCCAAGGACTGTGCAATGCGGAATGCTGGAGAATGCCACGCGCTTGCTCTTCAGACTCCTTGAGAAACTAAGCACTATGTAGCCAGGAGTTAAAAAAACAACTCAATCAAGGAACCAAATGAAAATCAGGCACCAGGAGGACTTAGTGGATTTACCTGGGGAGAACAGAAGGCAGAGATCTAGAACATGTCTGTAGTTAAATTTGTGTAATTGTGGATCATCTGACAGCTACAGCCTCCTTCTAAACCAAAGGTAATGGCAGAAGAAGGTGGTAGCACCTGTAAAGGTTTACCTTTTTTCTTCTTCCTTCTTGTTCCTTCTGTGGTGCACAGTACCACAGAATCACACTTTTTCAGATGGGCATTCAGATTTTTATATACTAAGAAAATAATATGTGGATCTTCTACACACACCTCCAAGTAAAAGGTTATTTTCATCTGTGTCTCAATTACATGAAGTGTATTGTTTATTGCAGTGTGAAGGAACAGTGAAAATTGTGGCCGGCATGTGACTTACCAGCAAATGGGATATAAAAGAAAGTACTTTTCTGATATGGACAGGGACAAAATAATCTGTCAAGTTACTGTAAACTGGTTATGAAGTTAAAACCACTACATTGGCAGCTGCACACTGGCCTAATTTTAATTACCAGATCTGATAAACTGTCACATCCATCTTTCCAGCACCTGAAGGCTGGTAGCTCAAATCCCTGCAGCCCTGTAAGCTCTCACTGTACAGAGATGCTGCCATGTGGCAATAGAAGTAATCTGAATTTCACAGCAGAGGGAACTTCAGCCCAATCTCAAATCTCCTGCAAAACGTGTAAGTAGGATCTCAGGTGGTTCTAGAACCAGAGACAAAGGCCACTGAAATAACTGACAATTTCTCAATAGTTTTAGTACTGTCAGGCTGCTAAAACCAGGGTTTTTTTCTTTAATTGTTTCAGTAGCAATTATGAAGCCTGAAGTGATGCCACACTGAACACTTCTGATCACTTCTAAACCCAATATTTAACTTTCATAAAGGTCATAATAAAATCCTTTAATATTCAGATGAATTGTTTTGCAAATTAAAAGCACATATTCATTGCATAAGCCACAGAATGAGATGCATCAGCACCTCAGAGGTGAATGCTACCACTGCCTGCCAGGCCATGGTTGTGCTCTTCCTCTCAATTTGACGTTTATCTTGAAGTCCCACCTCCTTGAGTCATACAACTTGCATGGACCTCACATTTTCTGAAAGATGCCCACACTTTAAGTAAACACAATAATAAGCTTTTTTTAAAAAGTATCTAGAAAATGTTTTAAAAAAAATCATGAAAATAAAAAAAAATCCTATTGTTTTTAATGCCTGATGTTGGCAACACTGTAGAGTGTCTTGGGGAAAAAAATTGCTTTTATGATACACTATTGCTATTCTACTCAGGTTCTTGTATTTTTTTTAGTCTAGTTTGCCAAGTTTAAACAGTATCTATATTTAAAAGGAATCATGCACCCACTGGGATTTACTAGTATCAAAATACCTCTGGTGTCAAAATTCAGTAAAGTAAACATGACTTACTCAAGAAAAACTCATTTACTTCGATTTTTAAAAGCAGATCATTTATTCAAAGGTCCCAGAAGACCTAAGCATACATAAAAAAAATAAAGATTGCATCTAAACACGGAGATGTAAGACTATTATGCAATTATAAGAGGGGAAGTAAGTTCGGTCATTCCTGCAGCTCAGAGTGGGGGGGAAAAAACCCAAACCAGATCACAATGTAATCATCCCTGGACATTCCCAAATCAGTGAAACAGAGGAGGGAAAAGGGCCCTTGCCAGATTAAACAAGGTCACATAATTGAGTGGCAGTAATAGGAGTCAATTCCAGATAAATGAGGAAGCTCCTAGTTTTAGACACTGGTATGCTGCTATTTATATTCATGTTACATAAATTAGGTACAGTAGCTAACAGTGCTGTGAACTCAGTAAAAGCCTACAGCATGAGAACCTTCCTAAAATTAGACAAGCATTGCACAAGGGAATACTATAAAACTGTTGTAAGGGTGGAATGGGGAGGGGGTTGTTTGAAGGTACTTACAAAGCCTATTAAACCTGACTACCTGGTTCAAGAATAAAGAAATTTAAAAGTAATAAATTAACAGCGGGGGTACAATACACTTTTCACAAAATTTAGTTCATTCACGAACAGTGACATAGGGATTAAAATCTATTGACCAGATAACCTTGCCTACAGAAATAGTCCATATAAACTACACGCATGTAGATAATCTAAAAACATATACACAGTCTAAAACTAAAATTAGAACAGTTTGTCATGGAAAGAGCTTTTGGACTTGTTGCAGCACCAAGTAAGATAAAACAGTAGCTGCAAAATAAGGCTTGCAGCTGCAACTAAAGTAATTTCAAGGGAAAATCCAGCTATTTTTGAAAACTCAGCACTGTCCCTGCTTAAAAAAGCAAAAGATAAATTTCAATTTGTTCTTTTAACATACTTAAGCAGTTCCTGTCTTCAGAGTATCTTCCGCTTTTTGTAAGCTTGACTAATACAATTTAGTTTTATTCAATCTGAAGACTAAAATGTAGAATAACAGCAATTCCAATTTAAAAATGTGTACACTAGATTTGCACATGCAATCGGATTGAAGGGTAAGCAGCAATGGAAAACTTTTAAATCAGAAACAACAGGACATAAAGGATTTTTCCAGTTTTATAAAATTGCTTCCTTTGTAGTGTTATATTCTACAGAAGACGGCTTGTTCCTAGGAGGAGAATAAATGGCTAAGCAATTGATGAAACTGTTCCCGTACTGAACCACTCACACTGCAGATTCCAGATGCTCTACATTCTTGACATCAGAATGGAAAAATTTACTGTTAGTCTAGAGAAATTTAATATCACCATTCTTGTCATATCCTTCATAGCTTCATTATTAGGACAAGTCTGTGGAAGCTATAAACTAGTGCTAAATGATAAAAAATATGGTCTCTGCGTTCCATCACTCTTGCATATTACATGAAAACACTAACTTTGTTTTGGTTAGCGTAAAGAAAGAAATGGAGACAAATGGATGTGCATTTGCTTTCATATGCTAATTAATTTCCTGAATTAGCATTCTGAACAATGATGCCAGACTTTGAATCAAAAATTTTTACAGCAACTAAGGGATAATAAACACTAAAGAACATATATCTAAGCCCAGAACAACACTGTAAAAATTTATTGTATTAATAAAACAGGACACACCAACCTTTAAATTTTCCACTTTGTCAAAGGTAAAATAATCAGCACGATTTGCTGCCATTTATAACAAGCTGACATTTTTTCACATTTGAACTGTGCTTTATAGTTCTACAAAGGTTCAGGCAACACTTGCCTTACACACAAGAAAACAGCATCACAGTAGAAACACTCATTCTGACACTCTTGTTGTTACACAATAAAATCAGTCATTAACACCAAATATTAAAAATTATTTTATTCTGAAATTTGAGATCAGTATTTATGCACAGGTTCAAATAAAAACATATGCAGTACATATACATACTGGATAGACACACTGCACTGTCCTATCAGACTCCAGTTGTAAAAAGACCACTATGTGCTCAAATTTATGTGCTACAAGAAGTTCTTTTTTTACATTCTCTTAAGTAATTCCACTGAATATATGGGCTTCCTGACACTGCAAAAAGTTAGAGACTAACAATTTTTCTTTGCAGTGATTAATTCATTTCAGCATGTATATTTATTTAATTTTGCAGTTTAGTGTTTATACAAAAAAAATTTACAATTTTCAAAGTTCAAGAACCGAATAATAGGATAATAATGACATGCAAGTGATTGGTATCTTGGGAAAAATACCTATTTCGATTTATTTGTTAATTCACAAAAAAAAAAAAAAAAAAAAAAATGCTGAAATCCTTACAGATGGCATAGCAATAGAAATATTAGTGTTGCATATTTTTTCTAATGAAAACAAGAATTTTGCTATAAGTGTCCTCAAAGAACAAGATTACATATTCACTAAGGGTAACAGTATTTTAACTTGAAAGTTGTACCTAGTTTTTAATTCCTCCAAGCTACAGTAAAGTTGTTAGCCTACCTTAAAACAATGTTATGACAGAAAATGTTGAAAACGAGCAATCATTTAAGCCCACCACTTTTAAAAATATTATTTCCTTCAAAATGGAAAAGTCTTTAGTTTTGGAACTTGGCTCACAGAGCTAAAGAATCTGCAGTTGTTTGAAACAGTTATTGGTCTTTTAGGATTTGTCTCAACATGTGCATTTCAGATTTAACACACCACATACCGTTAACGTTCTGATGTGAGTTACACAGTTGATCCCTATTTGCATCCATACAGAGCAAGACTGTTGCTGCAAAGTTCTTGACTGTACGGCTCATCAAACTGCTTCAAAATTGAAACCCCTCAAAACTGTAGTTACTGGACACTGTGTCAACATGGATACTTTCAAAGTTCATAAAATGTGTTTTCATGAGTTTTCAAAAGCTCACCTATTATCTGCAAGAATAACACATACATAAAACTGACTTAAAGTGACCCATCAGGCACAAATTAACAAGCAACTTGTGGAAAACTCATACAAAGTTTTAATATTCTTTTTTTTTTAAAAAAAACTCCTGACTCCTCCACTGAAGCCTGTATACTATGACACCTTGAATAACCTTGACTAATTGACTGCTCCTTTCCACAGACATCAGCTTGGCAAGTCTGTAGTATTTCTATCTAGATCTTCATCAACACTAGAGGAGGCAATAGCAAGTACCTGGCAGGCAGTCAGGAAAGAACTCATTCCAGCACTAAGAAGGCACCCGGCACACTCTCCATGTTTAACTCTTTAGTCACAATTTGCAAGGTTATAAGAGATTTGGCACTGGGGAGGGGTGACAAGGAACACTAAACATGGCATTGTACATTTGCAAAAGGAAGACACAGTATCTCATTAAGAGAATGAATAGCAATGGAAATCAAGACTATTTTCAACTCGGCTGGGCCTAAAACTAGTGGAAACATCATTTGATTCACCAGTACCAAGCAGTACTGATGCCCAAAACCAAGTCATTATATTATTTCAGTGTTGTGATTCACTGTATGGCTGAGTTTTAGGTTTAATGCTCAAACCAAGTTATGCCATTACATCAATCAGTCACATATGTACAGCCAAATACACTTGATATACAAGTTCATAGAGGAACACAGGAATATACAAAAACTTAAGAGTCAAGTACGTTGACAAGCTGAGAAAGTTCTCCTGGAGAGAAGGCTGCATGGAGACCTATTAGCAACCTTCCAGTATGTGAAGGGGACCTACAAGGAAGCTGGAGAGGGATTCTTCATCAGGAACTGTAGTGACAGGACAAGGAGAAATGGGTTCAAACTGAAAAAGGGGAGATTTTAGGTTAGATATACGGAAGAAATTCTTCACTGTGAGAGCAGCGAGGCACTGAACAGGCTGTTCAGGGAAGTTGTGGGTGCCCCATCTCTGGCAGTGTTCAAGGCCCAGTTAGATGGGGTATTGAGCAACCTGGTCTAGTGGAAGGTGTCCCTGGCCATGGCAGGGGCGTTGGAACGAGATGCTCTTTAAGGTCGCTTCCAACCCAAACCATTCTATGATTCTACATCATCATCTTATCTTGAAAGTAAATTTAGGAAATTAAACTATTTGAAATAATTATTTCATAGTTTATCCTTAAAATTAATATGTTGTATTGAGGTGTCTTTTGTGTGTTGGTTTTTTTTCTTTAAATCAATGTGCTACTTAAAAAATCATATTTAAACCCCTGTATTCCACAACAGGGGTCTAACAGCTCGCTGGGAAGCTTTTCACTACCTCTTAGTAGCACTGAAGTGCCTTCAGATTACCAGGTTTAGTTTGAAGTCAGCTCAGTTTAGTTTTATGAAGACCGGACATGATGTCGGGCTGATAAGCCACAGAACCTTCCATCTGACACTAAATGCACACAATACGAAGGCCCTGCGAGTTAACCTGGGTGCTGGCACAGCTGCACTGGAGCGGGACAGCGCGGCAGAGCGCCCTCAGCATCACTGCAACTGCCACCCACTTGTGTAACTACAGCTTTGGTCCAACCAACACAGCCATACATTTAAGCCCCTGGTTAGAAACAACACAGGCTATTGTACTTTCAAATTCACTACAAAGCTGCACACTGCTCAACAAAAAAACTGAGCAAAAATTGTTTCACCTGCCAGACTATCTGAATTAAATTTGCATCCAAGAACTGTAACAGTTTTAAAGAGTTTACCATCAGTAAATATAATTACGCACATTTTCACCGCTGAATCAGTCTAGCATAATATAAAATATAAACACAAAACAGAACAGTTTAACAGTTTAGAGAAATTTCATTTCACTTTGAACAAGTTTTCCAACAGTCACCATAAATATGCTGATACCAAAATAAATACCCTTTCCAACACCAGCAAGTTATATTTTAAAAAATTAAATCAGATCACAATTAAAGCTAGCCATACACCTCATACTTTCCCAAATCTTTCATATTAACGTTAGCTGAAAAGCCATTTAATGCCTCTGGCAGATGGAGATGGGGAGAAATCAAGAATGTACGGATAAAATATTGGCTCTATTTATTAATTCAGAACAAATTTTGTCTCAGCTAGCATATCCATTTTCATGAACATCTAGCCATATCTGCGCATTTCAACGTGGTGAGAAATTTTAGTAGCCTTGCAATGGTGAAGCAGCTGAAGGCATCATTTACATCCTGCACTTGCTGCCGCACTCCTGTGCCATGAGCAACAGCATGAAGCAGCTGAGCGAAGGCTTTCCCTGTGCTCTGCTTCCACCACGGCACACCAGTGGAGCAGCAAAGGCAGCTTGGAGCGGGATTGAGTCACCCTGCAAGCCTTTGCCCTGGCAGCCTCCAACGGAAGAGCTACTCCCAGAAATCTTTCCTTCATCGCTCTCCTAAATTACCTTTCTCTTCATCTCATAATAATGAACCCAGATCTTTGGCCACCATTTTACGTTACGACATTTTTTTAAGCTATAAAAATGGAACTCCCTGATTTCTATCTCCCTTCTCATCTTGAAATCTGGTTTAAAAGGCTAAAATAGAAATTTTAGCACTTCAGATTAATTTTTTTTCCCCCTACAGATGGTTCTGTGTCCCCCCTCTCAGCTCAGCCAACTAATCCGCTTTTTCTTCATATTATCAGTGCTTCTTTTCTTTCTCTCCACCTTTTTATCCTTTTCATGAGCAAGCATGCTTAGAAAAGATCATGTTGAAACTCGCAAGCTGATTAAGATGTATTAATATAGTAGTAAATAAAGGGAAGACAACTGTATGAAAACAATAAAAGCCAGGATAATATCTTTTTATGTTCAGATGACTGCAAAATCGTCTTTGAACTTCACATTGCCTGCAGTGGTTCGGCGCCACTGGGAGGTAATCCAATGGACTATGGAGCTACCACATCCATGTACTATCCCAGCAAAATATTTCCACCAGTATTCAGTACATCAACAGCACTCAGCTTCAGAGGTCAAGGTAATTCTTAAAAAATCACATAGAATATACTACTAAAAACGCAGTTTGGAAAAATACCTAACATTTAGAACAGATTTCACACATCTACTGAGTATTATTACAAAACAGAGAAGAAAACACCAAAACCTGCAATATTTTGAAGGCCATGTAAACTTACAATTCAATTAGTAACAAATGTATTGGGTTTTTTTAAATTAAAAAACTAACATGTTAGTTTTATAGGTTTGCAATACTGAAAATACTCCACTATCTGGCACGGTGCTTGCTCCCATACATTCTCAAGAAGAAACAAATGTAAGCCCTGCACATTTTCTCTTTCTATAATTTACAATATTCAAATTCAAGAACTGCTTCTGACTTTCACTGTATATAAGCAATCTCACTCAGTTTTATTTGGTGGCTAAACTTGGCCCGTAAATATGACTTTCCTGCTGACAATACATGAATCAAAAGCGCAAAGTCTGCTTTGCACGTTGGTGCGCTGGCTTTTGAGGACAAACAGAAAAGCATTTTTAAATTCGTCAGTTAAGCAAGCTTGATACAGCGTTGAGAGGAAAAGAAATCTGTAACAAGTTTACGATGTTTTTCACATTAAAACAACACTTAAAGCACAATGATGTCATCTTGGCTCCACCAAAGTCAGCAACAAAGCTGCCATTTACTAATGTGAAGCCAGAACTGCAATCTTAAATCTTCCTAAATATACCAGACAAGCAAATGCCAGATCTCACAGACTTGCTTTCCCTGCAAAAATGCAGGTCTTCTTGCTCAGCCTTCAAACTCTATTTGATGGGCTTGCACACAGAGGTCAAGCAGACTTCTGCAACACAGAAACTGTTGAAAGCATCAGACGCAGCCCCAGGCAAGAGCTCAGCTTCCCATTCACGATAGTGGCTTTAAGATAATCTTGACCTGACACTGACAGGACCATAAACCTTAAGGGATGATCACACAGATGTTAGTGAACGAGTTACAATGAGTAACTTTTTTTAATTCTTGTAATATAAAACCAGGTTTTCTAATGGAGAATGGAGAGAAAGAAGGATGTGCTTATACATAAGCCTTTCTCCTCTGTCTTACAGTTAGTGGTAAGGAGTAAGATTAATTTAAAAGTCCCTGTATGAATCTTTCTCGTAGAACAATGTTTTAAACAAAAGATTGCAAATAGTGTAGCCATGATTTTGATTTACCATAGTTTAAATTCTGGTAAATGTCTCTCAAAACAGGTAAAGAGGCATGGTTTCTGTTCAGAAGAATATACAGGTTAAAACACGGTATAACAAAAGTAAGTGTAAGTATATGAAGGAAGCAGCTGCAAGTACCTGGTGACACTTCTAATAAAGACTACTGATGAAGTAAAGGCAATGTAAATTTAACATAAGCATGTCAACGTTTAGTCTGATCAAATATGGCCCCTCTTGAACACTATCCTGCTTTTGACAGTGGTCTGATGCTTCAGACTATATTTTAAAAAAAAAAAAAAAGAAAATCACTAATGCTCTTATATTAGTGACTGAGTGTCCAAGGGTCCATGGCTTGGCAACTTCCGATATTCACAGATGATGCATTTCTATTTACTACTCCTCAGTGAACTCTTTCGTCTGTTTTTAAATCTAGGTTGACTTTTATTTCACTCAGGATCTATCAGGCACAAGACCAGGTTAGGCTGCACTTTGTTTGAATGCATTTATAAAAGAGAGTCTCGACAAACAGACTGAACAAGGTTGTATCCCTACCCTGAGGGTCCCACTAAGTGACCTGCCAACTCCCCAGTGCCCCAAGAAGACCCCTCATGGACTAAAGCAGTTTCAGCTCACTACATGTCACAGCACCAGTCTGTGCAAGGAGGGCCAGAGGAAAACCAGCTTAACCACCAAGGAACAACAGAGGCACAGAAATTTTTATGTTTCACTTATTTTAATCTATGAGTGAGAGGAACAGCAGGAGAACAGGGCTCTGATTAGAAACTACCTGCACCATAACCAGGGTAGAAAGCACAGTTGGATGTAACCATTCAAAAAACACTTAAATGCCTAACAGCCCAATCAGGAGGTATTGTAAAGGAAGTGGAAAAAAAAAGAAATTACTCTCTTTTCACTCCAAATGCAAATTTTTATTTAGAGAAACAATTTACAACTTGCAGCAGAAAAAAAAGGATTTAACAAGTACTACTTAACAACAAGATATTAATGGTGCGTATCAGATTTTACGATAGATTTCACGGGACAATGGAGATACCTGAGCTTTACCACACATCTTAATTATTAAGGGTGTATTTGCAGCATCATATTGATTAAATACCGCAGTAGAACATGCTTTTAGATGCATTTTAACACACACAATTTTAAAAGTAGGATTTTTTTTTCACTTTTTGGAGCCCTTTTCTTTCTTTATTCAGAGATGATGTCCACGACTATTACTTTTGGACATATTAATGTTCTTTAAACAATAAATAAATAATAATTTTTTAAAAATTAAGGCAGGTTTTGAAAGGACACAAAAGGCTACATGATAAAGAAAGCAAAGATTCAGAGTAGACACTGACACATCTTCGAAAATACAGCTTTAGCAAACTGAACAGCTGCAGCTCGCTTATCTCCGTGGGGGAAAAGGGAGAAAAGAAAGGTATGCAGAGGCAGGATTTGGTGACGTGACCGTCAAATCCCTTAAACACCGGCACAAGGAGACAAAAAGGCAAACACAACCCTCCCTACCCATTGCAACAAATAAACACACACACCAATTCTAAAGATTAATATTTTCAGCTAAGATAAATTTTACATGGACCTGAGGTATGGGGGAGAAAAAAATCACTGCACTGTACCGTCTATTTAAAATAAGAATCAAATGCAGTTCCTATATAAATACTTTTTGGATTCCTGACTTGAAATCTCCCTCTTAATTTTCCAAATTCTGCTATTACTTCTTGGCACAGAGATGGAAAGCTAGGGGTGGAAAGCAGGGATCTTTGTATTGTGTTGTAACCTCAGCTGCATCACCTTTTTTAACAAACACCCTTGAGCAAAAATATTAACATCAGTTGTCCCTAACAGAGGGTCGAAAACACTGTCAGAGAGAGAGAATGTCAGCATAACGAGAAGATGAGATTTAATCTTTGAATACAACTTAACATTGCAAAGAAGGTGAAAACTATGGAAAGCTACATAGCTGCATTCCCACTGCCTGCAGTCAGTGACAGGAACTGGGCTCTGACATGGAAGGCAAGGGAAGGAACAGAACTTGAGACAGTATTTTTCTTCTCCTAATTTGTTAAAGAGTTGTCAAAACTGAATAGTCTGTGTACAGAAATAACTCCACTGATAACTGTAACTCACAGAGGGGATAGTCTAGACTGCTGCGAATATTCAGGCATGCATGATATCATCATCTTTTTTTTTCTCCTTTTTCCACTTAACATTGTAGGAACCATGCTCAGAGGTGAATCTAAATTCTTCAGATCCAAATATAATATCCTTTGGACTTGTTCTGTTTTGGGGATTGGGTATGGAGGGGAAAAAGGTGGTGGTGGGATGTTTTAAAATTAATTCACCTGTGGTATTTCATAGATCTAACTTAACTTCAGGGAGAAAAGGTTTTGTTTAAAGTCTTAAATTAAGCATGTGTTGAGAACATAATTAATTATCTTATTTGACGATTTCTTGAAATAGAGACTGTAGACTTAACAAATAAGCTCTGGAGGAAGCGTGCAGCCCTCCTTGGTTTACGTACCTGTGTCACTTCCAGATCCAGCTGATAACGCTGGCATGATTTAGTCTGCAGAGTCTCACGCAGGAACCTCAAACCAGCACTGCAGCCAGAAGGCAGAAGTTAATTTCAGTTTAACTGCTTGCAGCCAAGCTGTCTACAAAGATTTATGCTATCTCCCAGTTTCTCCTAGAAAGAACAGAAACAGAATTTTACAATTAAGAACGTGGTTAAACAGTAAATTACTGCAGCTAACCAAATCCAGCCATTTTCATGAAATAAGCTTTTATTTAAGACTCTGAAAACAAAGTGCTTTGCACTTATTTATGACTGTTAAGATTTTTGTTTCCCCAGGTGAAACAAGTTTTGTTTTCTTCAGTCTAGCCTATAATCCTACTCTGCATTAAAAATAATTTAACACATTTCTCTCATGTAAATTATACTCTTTAATTCCAGCAGGTCAGGCATTTTGGAAATAAAGTCCAGGAATATTTTATTAAAACAGTGAATAATTGAAGTCACTCAAATTTTTCTACTACTTATCTCAAGAAAATAAAATTGCTTACTAGCATGATAATTTATTCAGTGTTTCTATTGAACCTCCTTTCAACTGTTTTCAGGTCATTTAAGATCTGACATGCAATTTTTATTTGCAATCTGGAAATGTAATCTGACTTTTAACTGGAGTTGTTAAAAGCAGGACTAGTACAAACACTTGTTTAAGGTAAATTGCAGTTGGATTCGTAGAGTTCATGGAGCCCTTACCAGGTAAGGAATTTTTCTGTGATCCATTATTACTAAATCAGTATCTTTTTAACACATATTTTTTTAATAATTGCATGGGCCTACTAATAGTAAATGTGGGGTCTTTCTTTTAACCACTTCTTGAGGAAAATTCAGAGCAAATGTCAAAAAAGTAAAAAACTAATCTCAAATAGAGGTGAATGTATTTAAATTCAAGTATGTTAAAATATGAAACTGGAACACAAACTTGTGAGAAGAAAATCAGAGTTAAGACTGGAAATGTCTACTAATAGCAGGTCAGAGGCTGATGTGTTTGCAGGGAAAAGGAAGGGAAAGGGGGAAGCAGAAGTTAAAAGAAAACAAGGGTTTTCTCCAGATTTCAGTAAACAAAAAGCATCCTTGAAGAAAGAAAACAGCATAGTTCTGCTTTAGCAAAAGAAAATAAACAAACATAGCACTTTTCTGCTGCTAGTGCTGGTTTGTTTTTTGTTGGGTTTTTTTAGAGCACATTCATATTAATCAGAATGACTTTTGAAGTCATCTTGGCTCTCAAAGTGCATATTTTGGACACATTTGTACTTGGCAACAGTCTTGTGGAAGAGTAATATACAGGTGCTGTAAACACTGTATGCTGTTCAAAATTCTGGTTTTCACCAAAAAAAGTCCCCATGTAGCTAAAAGTATGGCAACATACTAAGGGCCATCCATAAGATTTTGTTTAGTAAGTTTTAAATCAATTATTAGATGTAAGCCAGTTGTTAACTCATCCCTAGGCATGAGCCTAGAGTTTAAATAGCCTGGCAACTTTTTTTAAGTTTCATTTTTTTTGTCCCATAAGTGTTTACCCAGTGAATCTGGGTGGGTGTTTTAAGACGGCAAATACAGCACCAGCTACATCTCTGGACAACTTCTTCTATGATGAAAAGAACCAAATAAGAACTTGTAAGCCTGTCTACTAACACTGTTCAAGAGTTTGGGGCTTTTTAGGTTATAAAAGTTTGCGGTGAAGAAAAAAAAAATAAGTTTTCAGTAAAAAAGCATCAGCTTCCAAAAAAATACTTTGCCATGCATCAAATCAGCGCAAATCCATTAACTTAAAATTTAAAACAGGGATAAGGAAGTTAAATATTTCAGAGTGAAAGCTCATCTTACGATGACAAAGCTGTAAAACGTTTTCATGCAAAACTAGCCAGGGTGCAGTTTAAAAGAAAGAAAAAAAAAAAAAGGACATCGTAGCCAAGGACACGTTGTACCAATTAAGAATGAACATATTCATTTTAGATTAATTCTGCTTGTTTTCTGTTTAACACATAAAGGACTGTCCCAAGCCCAGTGACAGTCCCCAGCGTGAGCACAGCACGGTGGCCGTACGAAGGATGGAGGCGTTTTCACTTTCTGCATGTGTAAGAAACTGATTAAAACAAAAGTATTGACTATTAATGGCACATCTTTGATTTAAATGCAGCTTAAAGTACTTTCATCTATTAAAAAAAACCAAGCAACAAAAAAAGTCCAAACAAGGCATTCTCATTATAAGCATATTACTATTGATGAAAAATTCAAGAGGAATTTCCTTGGAGTTCACTGCAAAACGTGGAAAATCTTGCTGATCTACATACATGCAATGTATTTAAACTCCATCAGTTTGTTTTTCTTTATTTCACAGTAAATCATTCCGAAAAAAAAATATCCAGCTCCTCATTATTTAAGAAACTTATATACAGCATAAAGTTATTCCCTCCAGATCTTAAATATATATTAATGAAAAATAAATGAGCTGATGAAATCCTTACCAGTAAAATGCTTAATATTTTGCTGGAATGGGACAGGGATTTTTTTTTTTTCCTAACGTGCAAATTAAGCTACATTTTTGCAGTGATGATGCTATTTTCTTTGGCTCACTTTATTTAAAATGCTTTGGAAGTTTTTGCCGGAGCCCAGCCATAGGCATTGCTGACTGCTGTATGGAATCGATTTGCTGCAACACAGAAATACCAGCTGTTACAGTATGTCCTGAGAGGGATTACCGAATATTCCTAAATTGAAGTTCAATCCATCTTTCCATAAAAATTAGGAGCCGGGGCCAGGAACGTAACAGCAGTATCAAGTGCACCTGAGGCATTTACAATACCCAGCAGGACTGTTACAACCAGCCTTTAAAAAGGGCTTATTTTTTGAAATTTCATTATTCCAGTTGTACCTTGCTTCTCTAGATCACACCGTATCGGGTTCTGCTGGCACCCGCCGCCTGGAAACAGCTCCTCCCGCCCGGCCCCTCACGGCCCCTCACGGCTCCCGCCTGACCCCTGGCGGCCCCGGGGGGCGCCGCGCCCGCCCTCCCCACACGCCGAGGGCAGGGGCTTCTGGGCAGGCTCTGCTTGCTTCTGCTTCTCACCTGCTTCTGCCCTCAGTTACTTAAACCAAAGTGTAAATAACTGATTAAAGCGAAACAATAAAATGCATCATTTTGATTA
Source organism: Cephalopterus ornatus (assembly GCA_013396775.1). Classification (NCBI taxonomy): domain Eukaryota; kingdom Metazoa; phylum Chordata; class Aves; order Passeriformes; family Cotingidae; genus Cephalopterus; species Cephalopterus ornatus. Next base: position 42,710 of record VZRE01002015.1, read on the forward strand.
TTTCTGCCCGTGTTTACTTGCCTAACGAAAGGCATCTCTGTTTCTAGGGCGTTCAGGACGAACGGTAGGTATTTTTTAAAAAAAAAAAAAAAAAGAGCCTCGATGCTTGTAAAAGGCACGGAAATGCTTCCCCCCGTGTTCCGATAGCTTCCCGCACGCCCACACAAGCACGGTCACCAAGCCAGACGCGAATCTAGTCACCTCCACCACCGAGTTCATTATGGTGACATAACACATCCCCTGGTTAGACATTACCAGGAGTGGGGCAGAAGCCTCCTGGAAGTATCTTCCAAAACAACTGAATTCCAGAATTAGAGCTCTCCAAGGGAACCATTTTTCTGAATAACCCACAAGTAAGAGAGGCCCCTCACCAAGGGATAAGGGGATAAATCTTGTTCGCGATCGTCCATGTTGTCCGGTTGACTGGTAAGGATGGACAGAGGCTGTCACGTAAAGCAAGTACATGAGAGGCAGATGAAGAGTGCCAAGATGAATGGCCTTCCACATAATTTCAGCTTTAATCATCCTCTATTGCTTTTGAATGGAAGTGACTCCATTAGTCATGCATACATTTTATTTTAGTCAAGTTCATTTTTCTACAAAAGGTGAGGTAGGAAAGCTGATTCAAATTTGTGTTTATGGCAAGCACCATGCATTCGGAGACAGAACACATGAAGTCTTGCTTCTGTCTTTGAATCCCCACCCAAACCTCAATAAATTCTGTAATATTTATTTCTGAAAGGGTGTTTTACAAGTTACTCAGTATTTTTGGCACTTTAATGAATATGAATTGATTTTCTTCACATTTGAAAAGCAGGCGGAAGACTTTTGACTGATTTATGACAGAAACATTAAAAGTATGAACCTAGCGGTGCTACAAATCAGGGGCGGAGTGAAGGGGTGGGGATGGCACACATAAATAAACCTAGGCTGTTTGATACAACAAACAGTCAACCTTTTTTTCTAAAGGATGCTACAATTATGACAACTATAACCTTGATTTCAAGAACTAAACCAGAATGCCTGCAAATGGTATTTGAACTACAAGATAGAAATTTCATGTGGAGACAGGAAATTTGACAGCCATTCAGTCCTGTGTTAATTATGGAGCCTCAAGTAATAGAATGACTACAGACATGTATACAAGTCTCCAAAACCTAGTCAGCACAGGAAATTGCCAAGGGAGGTTTTCTAGACTGTTTTGGTAGACAAAATCTGAATTGAAAATGGTCTTCTAGTCTTTTGGAAGTTGTAATGTAATGGGATCTATCAAATCCTTACACTCTTCTGAGGAAGTTTTCACCTCCTCAATCACAAGGTCTCCGACAGGCTACTGGAACCTGCTTGTGGCTCCTGACAGGCTTCCAAAGCTGGTCAGCCGCCCTTACATGTAGTACAGGCACGCTGGCAACGGGAACCTTCCAAAAATCTTAAACTGGAATTACTGCACAAAGGACATGACGCACAAACACGATGGAACTTCAAAGATGCTGCAGAAGCAAGAAGCTACCTTAGACTCACTCAGCTGTGTGTATAATGAAAACTAAGAGTGGCAAAAAATTCTTTGTATAGAGTCCAATTAAAAAAAAAATAGAAATATCTATGGAACTACCAAATGTTATTAACTAATATACCAAAACACAGAAAACCTGGACTGAAAACTGAAAAGGCCAACAGCTGCCTTCACTAACCTTCTTGTGGTCTTGCCATCATATCAGTCTTCAGCCATCAGAATAATTACAGGCTTTTGCATAATATTTTTCTGTATAATGTTCTATCAGTGTCCTCCATTTTGTTTAGCTTATGCCACAGGGATGTTAGAAAACCTTCACTTTGTTAAAAGGCTTCGAGAATGGCAGATGGGAATTTAGACACTCTTAAGCATACACTGAAAACATGTAACTGCTTGACATTTAATTTATACAATTGTGGATACATCTTTAACAAATACGCAGTTTGGAAAAAAAATACCTATGAACTCATTATATCTTGTAGTGTGTCATGTCCCAGATTTAACTGTGAAGCCCTGATGCATCAGAAGAGAGATCTCTGCTTTCTCCTTACAGGAAAATTTTTATGGATAGGAAAAAAAAAAAGATGATCTAAATGATAAAATCTATGATTACTGCTACAAGGAGAGAGCATTTAAGAAGTCATGTGCTGAAAAACATTAAGAGACAAATGAATACCCCATCAGTCTGTGGTGGCTATTTCCAGCAGTTGATCAACACCAGAAGAAAGTAAGGCTGATTTCCAGTGAGTGGCCATACTGATTGTGGTGTCAAGGCTACATGTTTGGACCTTAATCATTTTATTCTCTTCCTCTTCAAGGATGAGCTCTCACTAGACACTTCTCTCACTGGATCATTAACAGAAAACACACAACTCCCAGTCGCTACCTGACTACACATTTCCAAAAACATGCCAGAAGGTCATATACTGACGTCTTTTCTCTTCTGTCATGTTTGACTGAGTTTGTTCAAAGGGCTCAGACAGGAGAGGGAAAAGAGAGCATAGCATATGATTTCCTTCTTTTACAACTTCAGCAGTAAATAAGTTTCATCTCCTGAAGAGCATAATCCTCTGTCAATGGAAAAATCTCACTTACCTAAACAACTCCAATAACAACACTGAAACTGATATCACAATTTTCCTTTCCCAGACTGTTTTCCCCCATAATATTCCTTCACCCAGAGACTATAGCATAAAATCTGTTTATCTAGACACCACCATTATCTGAATCTTTTTTAAATACAATTGTGAAGTACATTCTTTCAATGAGTCAATCTAACATAGAAAAAATAGAAATAGAATATAGAATATATTAAGATATAAAATAGTAATATAGTTATTTATATATTATGATAGTCAATTTAAAAATTTTAGAGTTCCTTGCAGCCTGAAAACACCCCTGTATTACAAGTGAAATATTTTCAGCAAGTAGCAATCTTACAAAACTTTTTGTAGGCAAGACTTTTTGCAACCTGCACCTTTCCTGTCTTTAACACAAAACCCGCACATGAGTTCTGTCCAGACTCAGATTTTAAATGTCAGTGTTGGAATTGAACACATTCCTTTAAATGCATAAAAACATTCCTTTAAATAAATACACTAAAGCTACCAGTTTAATTTAAAACAGCATCACTGTTGTCAATGTCAGATACTCTTAGACAGATCCAATTTTCTGCAAATAAAATGTACCAACTGACAGAATAATATTAGTTTAATATACTAGTTTAATAAAGCTATTCATTAAAGTGTGACCTAAACTATGTCTCAGATCAAAGGTTGCTCTTTCAGTTTGAGTTACTGGTTTGGGCACACTTTTAACACTTTTCCCCTAGCTGCAAACCATTCCTTTTCTTGGAAAATAGCTGTCAGCAGGTACCTCAGCCTCTCCATTAATTACCTGCAAAAATAGTTTTGTTCTGGCACGGTTTCCTGATAGTCTGTTTGAAAAGTGTAAGTAACTACAGTAAATTATAAACTTTACTGACCTCCAAAATACTGAAAAAATTGACAATTTTCCTATAAATGAGAGTTCAGAAAAACCTGCTGCAATAAGTCATCCAATAACCTCAACTTTCCCTAACAGACAATTACAAATGTTTTGCACCAAAGGGCTCTGCAAGTCCAATTTTAGAAATATACTTCATATTTTAAGTATTATAATGCCGTTTGATCCCACATTTACAAATGTTGATGGAAAATCTGTGATAGAAATAAAACCAGGATTAAGGCAATGCTTAATGAACTAGCAAATATTTAATTGATTTAAATATTTTAGCCACCTATTAGTGTCAACAGCATTATTTACTTCATTGTCCTGTGGCTCAACAAACAATGTATGCAACAATTCTCAAGTCTTTTAAACAGCCATGTCCAAAAACCATCCTCAGAATGACATAAATATTCAAACTATCATTTCAAACTAAGAAACATCCCCTCCGATGTCAAAATGCTATTTTTCAAATTCAATATTTTGAATACCTCCACAGCGAAATGAGGCACAGATAGTTTACAATGCTTCCATATTTTATTACAGAAATTTTGATCACTCCTCCTGTTTCAGATTAACTGATCTTCTGAACAATTTTCCTTTGTTCAGAATAATTTTCCAGAATACACTTCTGTCAAAATGTGATGATTTATTTTTTTGGTGGAGAAGATGGGTGAAGGGAAGAAATGAATGAATAATTAAGCAAATACTTTTTTCTGAAAGCAAAAGAAGAATAAACAAATAAGCCCCACTTTCTTAACATATGTTTTATCAAAAAACCCTCACTACAATAATTTCCATTTTAATAAGTTTCAGATTGCTTTCTTTAATGTGAAGTTTTAAAATCCAATATGAGCACTTTGAAAAGTATGTCTTAGCTCAGTTTTGAAAAAAAGTTTTGATTTATTAAGTGGTACTTTATTAGTTGCATCTTGAGCATAAGTAACAAAAAACTTCCCTGTGTGTACATGTGCACAGCAAAAACAAAATATCACACAGGGGCAGAGAGTTAATCAGAGGAAGTCTGTGCCTGACTTTCAGAAGTTTACAAGCTTTGCAAGACAAATTTCTCTGTGATACTGAGTTTGTAGAAGAAAACAAAGGTGAAGGTGAATAGCCAGGCAGTAACACATTCCAGTGCCTCTGCACAGCTGGTACATCAAGTATTACCAGACACTTCGTGCAGTCTTCTGTTCCTCTTGAAAGCTCCCCATGACCATTCTTCATTCTTGAACTCTCCAGTTCCATCTAACTCCCAAATGTCACTGAAAAGCTCTCTTCCTGCTGCACACCCTCCCCTCCTCTTCCTCCCTGACAAGCTCTGGTAGCACCAATGCATCAAAGCCACTGTATGACTTGTCACCCAGCACACACTTCCATTTCTACTTTCATTATCTTCATTTTCTCCATTTCCCTCTTTCCAGGAGTGAAGCTTCCCCCTCTCAGACCCCACTGTCCCAATTCCACCTTGCAGTTTCTTGCTTCATTCTGTGACCATTTTACCTTTTCCCTGGATGACACTGCTATGTACTCACTATTCTCGTCACGAATTCACGAACCTCCACTAACCAACCTTGCTTTTACCCCCTCTCCTTACAAATACTCCCATCTCCTAACACTTCACTTTTACTTCCCTCACAGTTTTAACTTTCTCCTGTCTCCATTTCCACTCCCATCCCACCACTGCCACAGCCCTAATGACCCTCTCTATTTTTCACACCACTGCTTTCCAAACTGGAGTCAGTCTCCACGTCTATTTCTGACCAGCAAATCCTTGCTTTACCACTCTCCAAATATCTCCTTTAAGGCTCTTCCCTTTCTTCCAGAACATGGATTAGCTGAGCTCACACAGGCAAGAAGCCTTAAGTGCATGGCATGTGCAAGCAGTCACAGATCGGAACAGATCAGAGGGGAGATTTGTCTGCCTGCAGCTCTGTACCACCCTCAGAGGAGAACTTTCCTGTGTTCTGAGTTACTTATAATCAACACTCAGTAACATCTGGAATACTCTCTAAAAATTTTGGAACCAAGCATATATGCTATTTCCAAAATTATACAGTAGCATTCAAAAGAGATACAGTCCATCTTTAAACTTGATTTACTCTGAGTGCAGCCACTCTGCACATTTTAGTTATGCACAAATTTAATTAGCAAAACAGATACCAATTGGAATTAATTCTAAGCCTAAGTTATATTCCCACGGCAATCAGACTGCTTCTGAGGTTCAAGTCATATTTTCAAGTTTAAAAGCCACTTAACTTGAATCTGAGATACTGATGGATGAAGAAGAGTCAGATTTAAGGCAAGGGGTAAACTGTATGTCAAGTTCACACTGCAGTGAAGAAAAGCTCTCAGATTTCACTTCATTTGGCCAAAGAAATCATAGTCAATCTTTATGAAGAAAATAATCTAAAATCATAAAAGGTCAATAAACACAAATGGTAACAGAACTTAACTTGGCAGTGCTACCTACGTGAAGAATTTTTTTCTGTTTTTCTTGTTCAACTCACAGCTTAATATATTGCTTTAAGTCTTAATGTATACCAGGAAAACACAGGATATGCAAAGAGTCCAAGTTAATGTTGCTGTTGGAAACTTAATGTTTGCATTTCCTGGATTTTGGAATTTTAACTAGGTGAACAATACTGCATTGATTCTATTTTGGCATTTGCTAGAAATACCAAAGTATTTTTCCTTTTTTTCTTGTTTGAAACTGTATAAATCAGATCTAAGCAATTTGATAGTGAACCTTTGACATTTTTTCTCATTCAACGGTCCTCTCCAACTTACACATCTTGAAGTTTATTCGGAAATGACAAAGGTGCTATACAAAACAGTTAGCTGTGCCAGCAAGTGTAGCTAAATAAAAGTGTATAAACATTTTTAAAAAATCTAATGCTTTGAAAAATAGAATATTGTGAATACAGAAGTTTTGATGATGCAGTGCCAAACTACAACAGTAAAATGTTTCTTTGAGATGCTGTAACTGAAAATTCTCTAATAGCACTGGAAAAGCTAATACAGGAATGTGCACTGTTCCCACACATATTATATACTCTCTTATGCTCCTATAAGAGGGTGTATCCCTCTGAATTGAAAAGCTGAAACATCTAAGAAGTCCAAAAAAATAGACGGATGGAAGGTAACTGATTTCAGCTAAGTGAAGCTAATTCAGGAGACATATATTGTACAAAAATTGTAGTCACTGCAAAGTAACCGGTCTCTTCAAGTACATAATGATGTGTGTTCCTTGCATTAGTATCCCTGAGATGGTAAGGTACAGAACTGAACAGTGGCTATGGTGCTCTTGGCTCCTATTTTGATAGATGACTTGAAGGGTTAAGTACTTCTTTTGTAATCATCCTGCAGTCTCAGAATTCAGAAATTCACTGGGTTTTTTGGTTGTTGGTTTGAGGTTTTTTAACAGCTGGGGTAAGATACCTGTCTCCAGTGCCACCTTTTCCAGTCAGGTTCCTACCCTTGAGAATGATGCAGCTAGAAACACTTAGTTGCTCCCCTACCATATTTAAGTATCTACAGAACCATCCATTTTCTCTGAGGATTTGCAAGATTAATGAGAATGGTTGAATAAAGACAAACATCAAGAAAACCTCCTCTCTCCTACCACTCCCAAGATGGATGGGAGGGAAGGGGAGGGAAGGAATCACAATACATACATCAACTGTAAAGCTTCTTTAGTTCTCTTAAACTTCTCCTTTCTAAACATATGATGATTTATAGGGCTTTGTGCTAAGTGACCATCAAGGACACAGATTACTCTTTACAGTTGTGACAGGTGGCACTTAAATGAAGCGACCATACTGGAATTGCAGCTTACAGTACCTCAACCAGCGCTGTGGTGACCATTCCAGCACTGCCACACTGACAGAGAGGACATCTGCTGCCTGTGGAGGTACAGAGCCAGGCAGCAGAAACGTGGATACTGCACTCACAGCAGAATGCAAATGGGCATCAAAACCAAATTCTGGGCTGAACCAAATTTTACCATGACTTGCAAGACACCAGACAAGCATTTCTAAAAGTATTCAAAGTAAGAGATTTTTTAATGTGATGAAATGAAAACGTTCCCAAAAACTCAACTTACAGCGCTCTAAGCCAGGAGAGGGAGCTCCTGCACTTTTCATAAGTCAACATAGATTTCATCTTGTCTTTGGTAATAACAAAACAGCTCTTCTCATCCCACACCACACACAAGTCTATATATAATTTCTTAAAGAGCAAATATACAGGAAGAGTCCAACACGGAACTTTAAGATATATAATGCTCTATTTATATGTGACTGATATTGATAAAAAAAAAATTGTTAAAATTAGCTTTATTTCCCCTCCTTGTAAAAAGGATTGTTTTCACTTTACATAAACAACATAACTGAAATAATTGTCTGCAAACCCTTTAATAAGTGAAATTACATGATCTATAAACAATAACATAATAGGTAGGAAAACCCACTGAATTTCCTAACAGCCAAGGGGTGTTCTTCCTATCTTTAAGTTGAGTAAGATGAACACATATCTTGTGGAGAATTACAAGAAATGAGGACCTGGATTTTGACAATTTTAAGAAAGTTAGGAAACTGAAGAAGTGCCAACTAAAACAAATATTTGCAATTTATTATTGTAGAAAGTTGCTGCAATTGCATTTTGTCAATTCATCTTTTTATGAAAGTGGTGTTTTTTAAAACATTTCAATCCAGAATAGTATTAATAAGACACTTATTTTTCTCCTTTTCTAATCAGGATAAATGACAAGTATTTCACAGATTTTGTGGTATGGTTCCTTACTATAGAGGCACTATTTACTCAAAATAAGAGTAGACCACAAAAAAAGTCAGAGGGGCCAAAACACAAGTTTTCATAGTGTGCTCCATCAGAACATATTCATTGTACCAGATTCATCACTGTGATACTAGTTACATTTTCTAGGTTGAGGGAAAATTCATGGAACAAAACTGATAAGATATTTAAAATGTCTCAATACGGCGAATTTTTAAGTCACTTCTCTTCAAACTACATGTACATAGTGAAATGCCTGGGTTCCAGTTGAACTAACACACCTTAACACTGGAAATAACTTGCACTTCTCTTTCAGTTAAAATGTCCACAACTGAGCCAGCCTTTACTTTTATTGGTAATGGTCTTGTAAAGAACGTCCAAGACATTTACACCTATTGAAAGAAGGCAATCTGTGAAAATTCACCAAAAAGCACATGCTAGTTTTAAGACGAAAGATGCCTAAAATGTAAGACGCAATTTGTGGTGTATATAGGAAATCAGGTATTTCCCTCTTGGCAATGGTTTGAGTTCCTGGTAAGCTCTCATTTCCCAAATCACATCCCTTTCTTCTATTTTGATCAAAATTCTCATCCTTCCAGGTTTCCCAATCAATGCTTTGATACATATCAACCTTGATATTTTCATACTCCATATGGTAAAAGTGACAACATTCTGTGTTTCTTCTCAGAGGAAATGAAGGAAATATCTTCCGCTCCTTACTGATGACTATATTAGCATTTCCCACACAGCTCTCAGCTTAATCAGAAATATAAAACCTAGCATCATCATATTCCAGCAACCAATTAGCCATCTGGTCTATGTAACTCCTCATTTGACGACCTCAATATTCTTGAACTAATGCGCTGTGCTTAAAATCAGAATTGATTTACAGAGTCTACTCATCAACGACAAAGTCAGTCTAACTGCAATAGTATTTTCTACAAAATCTGGAAATTTGGCCTCATGATAGAGAAAAATGTTGCTCAGAATTTTCCCATTGCATCTTCTATGAGCTTCAACTAGGGTGGTGAAGGAGGAGAGGAAGAAAAGTCATAAAGATCAAAAGCAGGGCAAAAGCAGCAGTAATATTTGCTGCCAAATTTCACATCACTGTCAGCTTTTACAGTATAGCAATTTAATTATGTAGTATAAATTTCATGCAGTTTCATAACTACGCTTCTCTCACTCATCGGTAGGCTTCAGATTTGTGGAAAATATTAGAGTATAACTCTATTTTTCATGGTATATTATTTGCCAAAGTATCACTGTCACAGCTCATTTCAGGTATGGCAGCATGATTAAAGAATACTAAGGGGGCTTTGACAAGTAACTTAATTTTCATAAATATTGTAATTGTTACTCATAACATTATAAACCAGCTTAAACAAACATTAGGACCTAGAAGTTAATTCCCTAGAAGTTATTAAGTGAATACCAGAAGATATTTCATCATTATGTAGCCCATCAGTTTGAAACAAAACAAAATACCACCTTACCTCCCAACTGAATGCAATATGGCCAGCAGCAGCCAAGCAGTGCACAGCAAATGGAAGTACAGAAGCATATAAGCTCTCTGGAAGAGTTTTTCAGTGTGCCCTAAATTCTCGCATCCAACAGCCCAATGGAAAAAGCAACTGAACACAGAGAACACCACCACATGTCCAGTGGTCTTTGCTATTATGCGAATGGACTAATGAGTTTGATTAGCGCTGGTCAGACAAAAGAGATGTGGGGTTTTTACTGCCTAACATTTGATCAAAACCTTAGAGATTCAAATTAATTTTTTCATAAGGAAACTCCTCTTCATTTAAATGTCAAGAATAGGGTTTGTTTTTTTTTTAAAGTATTTTCTTTTGAAACTCTGTTTTGAAGATGTTGTTGGTCAAGACTTCCTTGAGGCCCAAGGCTGTGCTTCTCCAAGGTCAGATCCTCTGGTCATCAAAGTCTCTTCTACAGCTCTTGCCTCTGCCCTGCCCGTACCTAGCTGGGAAAGCAAGGGGGCAGAGAGAAGACAGAAGAAAACTTTTCACACTGTTTCCTAGTGTGAAAACAAGTAGGAATAAGAGAGATTAGTAACTTCACGCTTGTGAAGATACAAACCCAGCTTACTAAATAGCTTTTTTTAAGTGCCACATCATACTACTTCAAGCAGGGAATGTACACAAAACCAAACAGATAAATAACAAAATTCAAAACAAAGAAACAGCTCCCCCATCAAGGGCTAATCACACCCAGAATGTATGAATAAGTACATGTAAATAATCAAATAGTACATTTTTGAAGATCAGTAGAGTGTGCCTCAGTGATGAATATGTGTCTTACATATTGTCACAAAAGAGGATGAACAAGAGTTGTTCATCTCCTACCTCTTCTGGCAACATGCAAAACTCTTTCAAGTCCTCATGAACTACAAACATACTGAAAAAATAATCAGAACTAGGAGTTCTAGATTAGAAAGCAGTGCAAAAATCACAGTATTGATAGAAGGTTTAAAAAGAATCTCTTTTGTACTACTATACTTGAAAAATATAGAATAACCACACTGGGCACGCCCAGTCTTTAACCTCCCCACAGTAACAGACAACAGGAACAACAGGGTTTGCAGAATATCTAACTCACTGAACACCCTGTGATAACACTATCACTTTTAATACAAAGGCCATAAAATCAACAGTATATCAAAGATCAGTTATTAGTAATGTCACAGGTGCCTGTGCAATAGTTATCGATGTGCACATGCACAAGTATTTAAAAAACATATTACTGCTGCATGAGGGGGAACTGAAAAAAAAAGAGGTGGGGAGAGCAAGTGCCTGAAAAAATAACAAAGCCTCTGGTTGTCAGTTTAACTCTGAATAAAAATACACCAATTAGGCACTCAGTAAGTTCTTCATAACCATGAAAAGCACCAAAGTGTGCTGTTCTACACCGGGTACAGAAGCAGACAGGTTCAGTTTGAGCTAGGCACACCCTGGCCACCACTCTTCTCCCTTTGCTCTCTGAAACCCAAGGAGTTTGACAACCCCAGACATCAGTAGTGACCAGTCCAGCCACTGTCTCTTGTAGCTGACACACCAGAAAGGAGGCACCCTGCTATCCGTGACCAGCCACTTCTTGGAAGAGGCTTAGCAGGACTGCCTGTGATAAGCAGTTACACAAGTTTCATTGTTTTTGTCTTATCTTTCAACCCCAAATAAACCCACCCTGGCCTGTGGGTTTAGGTCAGTCTGCAAGATTAAGTCTTCGCGTGTGCAAGAGTATGAGGCTAATGGGGAAAAAAATTGTCCTGGCACCAATTGAGAGCTAAAAGAATCCCAGAAAACAAACTGCAAACAAGTATGACCACAGAATTTGCTATCAAGTTTACTGCCAAACTCTCCTTAAGACACATGCAGTATCTAATAGCCTCACCATAAAAGCTGGCTTGGAAGTAGAAGGTGGCTCCTCTGATAAAAATCCAGCAAGTACACCTTGAAACAACCTATGTTGTTGTCTGTTAGCACTGCGTTACCTAAGTCCATATATTACAGTCATAAGTAATCATTCTCCCTGTATTAACACTCCCCAAAATATACCACCTATTATTTTTCAGTACCTAGTCAAAACTGACAAAAAATAAGAATCTATAAAAATATTCATACACTATAATTGTCTAAATTTCAAAGTCTAACAACAGAATAAATTAAAATAGACTCCAATGAACAGAGTTTTCTGAAGTATCATCCTGGATTACTAACAACCCTTTTACATAGGCAGAGAATATTTTCTTCATTTCAAATTACTCAACTAGCTCAATTCAATAACTAGCCTAAAATCCAAGTGACCTAGTAGGAACTTCAACATAGGAATGGTTGTTTTCATTTTCCTGTATACAAATGAAAAAGTAAGCATGACAGGAAGATCTGCTTGTTCTCCTTTCTCAAACAATAGCAAATTCAGTGTATTCCTCTACATGATCATGAGGATTAGTATTTCACTTTTTTTAATGAAACTATAAGCGTTCTCATAGGAATGCATACTTGAATTTTAACAGATATATAAAATTATTTATTACATTCTTTGTATTTTCAATTCAACAATTCAAAAACTTACTGGCTACCTGCACAGAAATTAAGAACAAAAATATTATTAGATTAAAAATTCACTGGTGTCCCTTTATTCTTATCAGTAAAAGTACAAAAAATAAGATAATTCATGTTAAGGTATCCAACTGCTTAAATTAAAATGTATGGAAGTACACTGTATAGTTCTGTGAGAAAAAAAAAAGTGGCATTACCTAAAAGGAATTAATGTCTTAAGAAAAAGACAAAACATTTCAGGGCAAATAAGACAAGAATCTGGAAATTTATTTGCAAATAAACACTAGCATAAATTGCTGTAGAATCTGGTTATTACAAAACAATTTGATTTACATAAGTTCACTGTAGTTTTACAGTTTTCATACATTTCCAAAATATTCATGTAAGACAGCATCACTGTACTTAAGCCTAAGTTCAAAGAGAAGGCACAGATGGGCTTAGGTCAGGAGCACTGATTAATTTGTACTGCCCTTTTTGAGATGGTCTAATATTTAAGGGCATTTTAATGAAGACCTACATGTGCAACAGCACAGTTACGATGAACTTAAGCCTCTGAGGAACAGAGAGGACGTTTGGAAGCCACCTTCCACAGACTGGCACTGGGAACTCCAACTCCAGTATGTCTATTAAGCAGTATCTTTAAAAGTTTTAATTACCTGGAAACACTAATTAAAGTGTGATTAAACTCACTAGAACAACTCAGTTGCAGAGGCAGGAACACGATGCAGCTCCCTGTTCCAGTTTCCACTGCCTCAACCACAGCCAACCTTCCCTTTCCCTTCCGCAGTCGCTGTGACAGCCTGCCCTTGCTACAGCCTTACAGCTTCAGTAGCAACTGAGACTGAGACATCTGTTCCAAGAGCGTGTTGTGTCACGCAGGACCATCAAAACATTTATACAAAATGAACTCAATTAAGCTACAAGTGCAAAGCTTTAGAACTGCTCAATTTTAGAGCACCTGACAACTATTCCCGTGATACTCTTTCAAATTTGGTTGGGAAGAAACACAGTTTTCCACAGTCTTAATACAAAGCTCAACAAACGATCAACACCTACATGGGCTCACGAGCTGAATAAACTGCAGCTTTCAGAAACCCTGCACAAATCCTTGCCACTGGTGCTTACAGTAACCAGCAGGAGTCATTTGCCACCACCCACAGAGACAGCAGCAAGAGGGCACTACACTTGCACCCCACGAAAACCTGCATTACCGGCTCTGCTATATATCCTTAAGGCCTTCTAAGCCCACTGATATCTGGCAGGCCATGGATACAAAAACAGCTTAGAAGAAGGTGCAAAACATGGCATAATCTCAAACATAGAAGGACAAAGTTTCCCTGGCCCACTCCTAAACAATACATAGATATTCCAAAACTTCAGTGTAAATCCCGTGGTCTCCACAGCTCTTCTTGCAGTTGAAAGGAAATCTTTCCAAACTGAAGGAGAAAATGCAAATTTTTTCCCTGCCTTTCCAAGAGAGAATACACAAATCAGCCTCACACCAGAAGGGGAGGAAGATCTATATCCGGGTTTGTTTAGGCACAATAAATGTGCTGTCTTATTTATTAGCTCACAATGTTTTCTCCACTTTCAAAAAACTGCACATCTTCTTTAAAAGATCAACTCAGAAAAAAACTGTCATGGACAATCAGCAGAAAGAATGTCACATTTAAAGTTATGAAAGGACAAAAAAAAAAAAAAAAAAAACAAGGTGAAACTTGCTCTTATTAATCTGCAGAAGGTGCTGGGAGGCCGCCAAGTTAGTTAATCCAAATACACAAACAAGTTAATGATGACCCGAGGGAGCAATGCTGGATTTACACATAGAAGGAAATACCATGCAGAAAAATGCTAAGAAACTGCATGTACTTCAGAGCACTATGCTATTATTTCAAAAGCTCTTTAATTCACCAGACGGAACCATGTAACAGAGAAGTGAAGCCTCCCCAAGGAACCCAATTGTGGTCTCCATTCCCATCACAGGCTGGGAATTCACAACAGAAATTTCAAAGAAGTAAAACTAAGAAGTCTCCTGGTTATAAGCCCTACCATGCACCTTTTCAGGACCAAAATGGCTTATTGTGTTGAGCAAATTCACATGATCCAAACAATAAATATTTTACTTTTATTTTTTAAATTATCAGAGTGTGACAGAGAGATAAAACCATGACCTGTTCTGAGTTGCCATTCAAGCTGTAATTTCCATATTTTAATACCAGACAGAGAAAGGAAGGAAGGAAATATACTTGTTCACTCCTGGCTTCAAAGATGCATATGGAAGTATTTTGTTTGCCAGTCAATCACTGATGTTAAGTAAAAATATTCACAGCCTCTCTGGGAAGAGTGAAATTATTCACCTTCTGAAAATGTTTTCAAACTTGACAGTGAGAGAAATAAAAAGGCATCACTTCCAGTTTCATAAGCAGAGAGATCAGTTTACAACCTAAAGACGGGATCAGACCACTTACATAAACATGGCTCAGAGAAGTCTACAAATCCTCAGACAAACAATTTCTAAAATAATTATATCATGTACTGCATTTGTCCTGTTTAAAATAATTCTCTAAAATCATCATTGAAAAGAACAAATATCTTGCCACTTTACCCAAGAAAAATAAAGATAACTCTTCCCAGTTATCAGACGTATCTGGTATGAACAGAATCACTGTATGTCTTTGGCTCCTACATTCAATGACATTCATATGTTCTGCTGCATTTTTATTTCATTTTGGAGATACAACAGAATGCAAACTGAACTGAATCCAGTACTGATGGTAATTTTATTATGAATCAAGTGTCTCCCCACCAAGGCAACAACCCTTCTGCGGAATCAGGAAGTTCAGAATCCAGCTGCAGTAAGAGACTCCAACATTGCATTGAGGACAGGCTACTCAGTAAGAACAATTGGATTTTCTGTCAACACAATGTTTGTATTGTAGGATAATCTCAAGTACACTCAAAAACAAATACACATTTTACATGTTGAACAATCACCCTTGTAAAGTAGATCCAAATATTTATTATTTAAAAGGAGTCTCTCCTTTCTTCTCACTGCTACACCAGGCATTGAAATATTCCTTGGCTCAATTTGTCTTTAACACATAGGCATATTCCAATATTCTGCAGGCTATAATTTTGCTTAGTACCCTAGAAGCAGCTGTCCCAATCTTCTGCATTTCATGAAATTCTGATAATGATACAAGCAGCTTTGCTTTAGCAGCTGATAGGAGCACAACATAATGTTCTGCTGAGATCTTAAAAAGGTACACCTCACTCAATGAACCCATCAGACTTCTCCACACTTGCTAAATGTTTTCATCTATGTAGTTTTATTTGGTTGTGCAGCTGTCATTCAGGTTAAGTTCATTTGTCACAAATCAGTGATATAATTGGCCTGTAGGAATGAAAATTTTCTTATAACAATACTTACAATATTATTTTAGTAAGCGTAAGACACCCACAGTCTGTTTAGGCAGCACTCAGCCACCATCACGTTGGAACTGCAGCTAATTAAAACAACGATTACTGTTCTTTCCTGGGAACTCTCCTGTCCTAATTCCCAGCAAAAGGTGTGTATGGTAGGAAGGCTGAGCAAAATCTTGTCACTAGCTTGCACACTCTACAGATGTCTCTTTGGTCCTAACAGGACAAACTGAAACCCAGGGAAAACAGACACTTCCATTCCATGTCAGTTGTGGAAATGCTTGATCTGAACTGTTCTTAGACTACTTTGATGTGATACTTTATGGAAAAGGAAGCAAAGAAAAGTAAAACACCCAGGAAAGTTACTGACTTCTATTTTAGTATGAAATTATAGATATTTAGCACTTATTTTCAGTCACTAATTTTAGGTTTCTACTAACCCAGAATGCATCTGCAATGCCATCACTACTCTCTCTGTTCTTCTGCTTTTTGATCCATTTGCGAATAACATGAACACAGCTGGAAAGTCAGCTGTGTGTCCTCGACATGAAAGCAAGTCATTGATAATCTAAAACTGTTTGATGAGCCAAGCCCACCAATCCATATTCTTCCACTGCTGGAAAAGGCTTGACACCACCTTCCTGCTCTTCAGGCAACTTCACATAGTGGATAAAAACAGTATCTAAGAAAACACCCCAAACCACTCAACACTTAGCCACACTAAATAGTGGCTATATTCCATATAGTACAGAATCCAATCTTCAGGGGAGCCAGCACAGAGTATCTAATACACACTGAAGATAACACAAATAAAAATTATTTCCTCCCCCACCAACCAGCAGCACAGCATCTGTTTGGGTCAGACTGGCTCTGGACTATCACCACTAATAATGACAGATTCACAAAGCTGCTTGTTGAGCCCATTTTTTGACTCCTCACAAAATGTTGTGAAAATAATTTCCATAACCTGTATCAAGTATAAGCATTTTTTGCATTGTGTTCAGGACTCCAAATTCTCAGAAATAGTGAATAAGCAATTTCTTATTAGTTTCCTCCCACTATTTATAATTATCTTTCATGTCTTCCTTCAAGCACTTCTATTCCAAACACAAATAAGTTTATTTACTTCTTTTTGGTTTTTAATGGGGAAGCCATTTCATGATGTTCCCCATTTTTTTCTTTTCAATACACTGGCTAAATATCCCAGAAGATTTAAGATTACATCAGTCCTAAAAAAGAAGCAAATTTCAAAGCACTACCAAAATTCTGGGGGGAAATAATTTTCCCCAGGATTTTACAAACAGGCTGCAGATTTTTGCATTTCCTTCCTGTCTGCACAGAAGCTCAGGATCATGGCAGCATTTCAGCACATACGTAGGAGTCAGGGCCCAACCTGCCCATACACAATAACTGGGTCACACAATTCAATGCCCATCTCATCATGAGACTTGCACCGGGTGATGGAACAGGAACACATGCTCCATTTCTGATTACAAGATGCTGCATCTCTTTTGTCTTTCCTGATTAAAGAACAAATCCACAGCCTCACCACCCAACTGCAGTTATCCTGCTCTCTAGTTTTTTTAAGCCAAGCATCTTCCTGTCACCCAAACCTCAAAAGCGAGCCTTTTCTTCATAACGCAATTCAAAAAAATGCTTTCACAGTAACATATGTTAAAAGAAAACATTGTTTGTAAAGCCTCAGATGTGCATATACTCAATATTTTTCTATGCTTATCCCAGATAAAAGTGAAACAAAACCATTTACAGCAGGATGAGAGATGGCATCAGAGTGCCAAGTGCAGTAACTCTAAACTACTTATGAAAGTAAGCACAGTCAGAAAAACTGTCCTATGAATAACAACACACAGGTTGTCACAGTCATCAGATATAAAACAAACATATAAAACCCCCTGGTATTTTAGTATTATGTTAAAGCATAGATGTGTAAGTCCATTTTCCCTGACACATCTGTTGAATATTGCGAAGACAAAGCAAGATCCCCACCTGCAACTTGAGAACAGTCTAAAATGCAACATCCAAGGTAATTTATTACAAAAAGGTGTCTCTCCAGAGTACACTTTATCCATGGCATAACAAGGAAATTGTTATTTTGAAACAAACGTAAGTTCTGACACACATAATATCTAACTTAAAACCCTAGAGCTACCATTTGACACTTTCTTTAAGATGTTTCTGCCAAAGAAGATTTTTCCCTTTTAGGAAAAAAAGATTTTAGTCAGTTCACACATTAAACGACAACTCTCCATCACATAATAAAGTCCTTCAAATTCAACACCTCCTTGAGCAAGTTGAACATTACAGCCACTTCTCAATCGATCTAGTAATAAATACAATATTGACAAAAGTGCTAAGAAGCACAATTTAGACAGTAAATTTCTGATGGAAAATGGAGAAAACCAAGATATAAAGACTTCAGAATGCTCATTAAAATGAAAAATGCCTTCTGCGATTACTCAATAGGAAGCTGAACATAGCTATTCACTGAAATTAGCAAATTAAGTTTGCCTTCTTTTCTCTGAATTCCATTAATACACAGACATCATGACGCACAAGAAATCTGCAGATGCACTTCTATCCGTTTTTATTCTGTTTTGAACTGGAACATCTCGTCTTTGCTGATATATTTACAGAGGCACAGAAACGTGACTATTTCTGCCTTTCTCTAGATACATCTTCTTTCACCTGTCCTACACACTTGCTTATGTTACATTTATGACCAATTCCTGTATAAATTGGTAGGAGTTTATACATACTAGAAAGAATTAAGAACCAGATTTTTTTTATATTACTGTTCAGAAACAAATTATAAAATTCCTGGGTTTGGTTCTCATTTTGTTTCTTGGGCCTTATATAATCGTAGTTTCTAGTACAATCATGTCTTTATTTTCTCCATACCTGACCAACTTGACTATTTGAAAAAAGCAATTTAATTTCAATTTGGAAGTTGTCTGTATTGCTAAAGTAATCATGTTCCATGTAAGAAAACATTCAGGCACTTAAGCCTTTAGCATCTGTAACTAACACTGCAGCTTGTGCCTTCAGATCCCTTGACTATGAAAGATTTGGGCTGGGCACATTGTGCATTTGGTCAACAGTTTCAAGGCAGATCCTTCAAAATTCTACTTGTGATTAAGATCTAATTCATTCAGTCAGAAAGCAACCACCCAGCTACATGGTGTGATTGTGGGGCTGTTCCACACAACAGATGCAGAGATCTTTCTCTCAGCACTCCACTGCAGAAGACAAGATCACCCTTAAGCTGGAGTCCAGCTTGCCTTCTGGTTTAAGATACTCTCTTTGCACAAGAGAATCTTCAGGACATTCACATGAAGATTTGAAGGCAGCCATTAAGGGCTGGTCGGAGGTGGAGCCCTGTGTATCAGCAGATTGCTGGGGAGTTAATGACAGGCAGGACAGGAGTAGACAAGGGAAGGACTTTGAAAGGAGGTCTGGTGCCCTGTATAGACCTCAGTAAGAGAGAGGGATCCTGCAGAATAAAAAAAATAATTACATGATACAATCAAGAGCCTTGTAAATTCCTTGCAGCAGAATTGTGTTTCCGAGAGAAGCAGAACCAGATGTTGTGTATTACAAGGGAGATGAATACTGCAGTAACTGACAAAAGAGATTAGGCGATCTGAAATATTTTCAGTGTTTAAATCCCCAAGGAAGAATATATCCTACAGATATTATTACAGGATTTGGAATGACTAACACTTAAATATAGCCTTGACATGATGCTGAATTTGGAAAATATTTTCCTGTTTATGAGCTCAAGTGAGTGACAGAACAATGGTATCGTTCACAGAAAATCATGAAAGGACATAAGAGGAATTTTAGAAATGGTAATAACGACATTATGGTATGAATTGTATTATTCAAGACAGCAATGCGCTTTTTAAAATGACAAGTTAAGAGTTTCCAATAGTTTACTTGAAAGTCAGCAATAACACAGTGCAATTTAACACTATTTTTTTAAAGTTGCTAATACATATTCAGACATTGAAAGCAATGAAAAATTTAATTTATATTTTTGTAATTGATGCAATCAGTTTTATCTAGTGACTCCATGTAAGAATAATTAATCTTAAGCAAGATGGCAATGTAGGAAAAAAGTCTTGAAGAAATTAATGTGCAATCTGCATACCAAACACGTAAAAAGGTGAAAGTGCTAGTGTCAATTCAGGAAAACAATGCACAAATAATTCAGACTTTCTAAACTAAACTTAGGTTTGTGCACAAAAATATAATAATAATAATTATTATTAATACTCTTTTTTAGCTTTTCATTGAGTTCAACGTGGTCTATAAAAAACAAGGCTTTTTACTTCCCTCAAATTAAACTACAATTCATTACCTACTAATGCAATACTTTCATCTGCTATTGTCACTAGTGAGTGAGCAACTGAAAAAATAGGAAGACCTTCCAGTAAAATATTCTTAAAATAGTATCTGTATAGAAAGATCCACTCCAATTTAAAAAAAAAAAAATCCTAGTGTGTGTTACTTTGAAGTAATGATTTATTGAGGAGGATGCCTCTGCAGCTTCTAAGTTAGGACTGACATTTGAACAAGACACACCCAGGCACAAGTATATCAAACTAAAGGAAGTCTAGTTTTCAATGAAGACAAGAAAGGCGCTTCTACCATCACATAAAATCCAGGAGACAGGTTTCCTCTACTCCATTAATTCCAATGAAAGAAATGCACATTCTCAAGAACTTCTAAATCAATGTTCTTCAACTAAAATCACTAGTTGCTTCCTTTATGATAGTTTCAAGTGCTTTCCATTATGGATATTAAGAGATGAAAGTATTGAATTGTCATACCAAGGAACACAACCAACTCTCCCCCTTTATCTCAGTTCTCCCCACACAACTTCCTCCACAATTAAATTTTGGAGAATCTGTCATATTAATCACATTTCTCAGTGCAAGGTAGACACTGCCCAACTTCTTTAAGATTCCTTTGGAACTCTTGGTCCTTGACAACCAGCTACTCCTCCTTTCCCATCCAGGGAGCCACACACGGTACATTCTGAGCAGCAATAGAGAGGATTCTTTCCCCAATCATCTCCTTGCCTACATCCTAATAAAGATACTATCATCTCCTTCACTCCCCACTTCCTTCTTCCCACTAGAAATAGAACAATGCTTAGATGATCATGGTCCTTTATCTAAAACTCCTCAGAGAAATTCAGTTATAAAGTCCAGAACAGATTTTTTTTTGCGTGTAAGATATTCTTCAATCTTAAAGAAAACAGATTATTTCGAAACAATATTCTGAAAAGGCAGCTGCAGTGTTAGAAAAACAGTTATGCATCAATAACATTACCCTTCTTTGCCCATAGCACTAATATCCACAGTACAGATGTTCACTGCTTTTAGTAGTTCCAGTGCTATCCAAAAGCAGAACTGAACCCAGCTAACTTGGCAATGTTCACTGGTTGGAGCAGCAAGAAATATGTGTTTTACTTTTCTGCTCCAGAGTACCAGAACAAATGATTGTTGGCTGTAATGCAAGCCTTAGCCTAATGTTCATACTCACACCTGCTATTCTTCGGCTGTCAGACTGAAGAGGAACAATAATAAGCTACACAACTCTGGTAAAGCCGATTGAAACGCAAATGACAATCAGCCAACACGCAGAGGAATAACAAGCTTCTGAAAAAAACCCCACTTATCTTCCAGGGAAAAAAAGTGGTGCTCCAGGGTGTTTCAGGTTATTCCTTAAAAGCATTTGAACTGAGTATCAGTGAATGCCAGCTCATGAAAGAAGACTTAAGTAAAAAGGTTTGTGCTAACATTGTAATATTGCTTTCTGACTTCTAAATAAAACTGAAGCAGAATACCTCCACTTGAAATATTTAATTAGGCAGGAAATCTAAATCTCATATCCAATTTTCTTTCACCAAAATCTCTTTATCCTCAACATTACAGTAAC
Organism: Cephalopterus ornatus; assembly: GCA_013396775.1. Lineage (NCBI taxonomy): Eukaryota > Metazoa > Chordata > Aves > Passeriformes > Cotingidae > Cephalopterus > Cephalopterus ornatus. The sequence continues at coordinate 64,472 of VZRE01002015.1, forward strand.
TTCATTTATTCTTAATATTAACAGGTGCTGTTTAAATTCAGTGCCAGAGACAGGATAGGACATAAGCATAATATTACATTTGGAAACATGAGTGAAATTTGGCAGAAGCTGCCACGTTGAGGTATCTCAGACATTGCACATGTGCTCCTTGCTGTGAACTGTGCCAGCTATGAAAACTAAACCACTTTAAGGTAAGATGTCTTACAGATCAGATGTACAGACTGCCCTTTCTTCATATTCCAGACAATACAGGACACAAAAAACAATCCCACAATGGCCTTCTGTGTACACATCTTTCCTTCTGCTTTACAGCCAAACCCAGAAGTTTGCAATCATACCAGTGTTCAACATGTTTTTCATTAATTCTCCTTTATAGCACCCAGGAATTGTATATTTAAAGAAGTCACTCATGCATGAAGGCAACCATCCTCTCACACTGAGAAACCCAGAAGATTTAGCAGGCTGGAGCTAAAAAGCAACAGTTAGTATGATATTTTCTTTTTTTCATTGAGGAAAGTTTTCCCAATTTTTTTCACTTTCAAGCTAAGTAACGCATTAAGAGCCAAAGTTGGCTAAATTTCATTCTATTACAATTTTGCCCAAGCAGAAGCCCAACTTTTGAGGGTTATTTGTATCGGGATTCAAAGTCACAATGTCTGCCTTTGGACAAAAAAAAATACATGAGTTTAGAAAGAAAAAAGAGAAGGAAACAAATTTCATGCCCAGAAGTGATATGATCAATGACAGCCATTACTGTTCCATTTTCTTATTACAGTATATTAAGTTGTTAAAAAATTTTCTGGTCAAACATTAAGTAGAAAACAGTACTCAATTGCTAACAACATTAAATTGAAATAAAAACAGATTGTTTAGATGTGGATTCTACTACACCCCAGTAGCAAAATGTGCTTTCCTGGAAAAGAAAGAACTGAATCCCTGTTTCCAGAGAATACCTGACACATCAGCCTGAGGGATACTTCGCACATCCTTCCTGATGGAGCTGCCCATGGCATTTGGGGACACAGTTTAGTGGTGAACATGGTGGTGTTGAGTTAATGGTCTGACTCAATGATCACAGAGATCTCTTCTAACCTTAGCAATTCAATGATTCTGTAATTCACTCAGAAACGCACGTTGATGGATTTGAGACAGCAGACAAGAAGCCTGAAGGTGGAATCTGGTTAGATCACTTACCTAAACACAAACAAATGGGTTATGGCCCTCTTGTAAGAAGAGAAAAATGTGGGGTTGAGATCCCTCAGGTTGAGAAGGACCCAGAAATAAGGCCTCCTACTTCTTGGACTAACCAGCTAATTAACTGCTAGTCTACTACCCATAAGACAGGTACCAAAAGCATATTCCTACGAGAAAACTGCAGATATGAGTATGCAATTTATTTTCCGATTAATATAAGGGTTATACTACTGTCTAAGGTATACCCTAGTTTCCTACCAACCAGCTTCACTGTACCTACACTCCACATTATGGATTTCAAATTCCAGTCAGGAAATTAGAATCTCACCATCACATGGTCCCTACATCCCTGCCTCCATACTTTCTTAGCCAGGAGCCTAATCTTTATGAACATTTGAAGGCTTATGTTCTTTCTTAAACCTTGGACATAAAACCTTCCACTGCATTTTAAACAGTGTTTCATTTATTTTTTCCAACACAACAGCCTTTGGGATTTTAAATGGGAAGAAAGTAGGTCATGTCTTCCTACTGAAGCCTTTTCAAATTATTTTTTCTTAAAATTTTCTTAAAATTTTTCTAAAATTCTGCAAAAAGTATGCACTTTATATATCTTCCTTTCATATCTTAAAAATACAAGTTTTTGAAGAGCACATTGATTTATTGAGTCTTACAAGTAACAAGTGTCTATAAATATTAGTCAGAAAAATATTTAAACATAATTCCAGTTTTTGATTCCTTTGTAACAGGTCTGACTTATCTTTGATCACATATCTTAGCAGTAACTCATTAAAATGCACAAAGAGTTTGTCTGTGCATAGATCAGCCTCACAATACTCATCTGAACATTTAGCAGCCTAAGGAAAAAAACAAAAAAACAAAGTAGAACCCAGGCACTTGAAGCAGTCATCTGCCTGCCTTTCAACACCTCTTTCACAGGACTGCCTGCATTCCTAAATTAGAGGATATACCCCGAGTCCCTACTGTTTGAACAACCTTGCTACTCAAAGACAATTTCAGAGTTTAAAATACAAAATCTTCTATCTTTGTGTTTCTGTTGGTGCACTGCAACAACAAGGAAGCTACTATTCACTTTTTTTTTATCAGCAATAGTACAAAGAATATGACACACCCTTCTCTGGGAACTGGAAAAACCTGCTATGTGAAAGCTGAAAAGTCTCCAACTACCTATACCTTCATTTTGCTCTACTTTCAACAGAAACTGAGGGAGGCTGTAAAGACTTGGCCTTAGCCTAGGAAAAATAAAGCTGAGCAGAAAAGCAAGGGCTGTGTATAAACACACTGAGATAATTATAAAACAGTAAGAAAAATCTATTTAAAATAAAAGGACAATCTTGGCACAAGAACAAGTTATAACCAACTGATGATGAATAAATTTAAGTTGAACACTGTAAGCAGCTTCCTCATGTTTAGGGCAATTTAGCATTGGAACAGGCTTCCAATTAAAATAGTGAGGAGAAAAGGCTCAGCTGCTTTTAAGACAGCACTCCATATGTCTATGTCTGTATGATATAAAGCCTACAACAGCATGAAAATAAACTTGATGAATAGGCAGGTCCTTTCCTGTCCCGCGTTCCTAAGAGAACAATAACTGTCAAGCAAATAACATCATTCTGATACAACTCTAAGATATAACCATCTGTCAAGCAATACCCAAGAATAATTACACCACAGATAGCAAAAACAGATATTAATACCACAGAAGGACAAACTTTGCCAAGAATAAACTTCACAGAGTATCTTTTCATAGGATGTCTTAGACCCATAACCTCACTTCTCATAATTCCATGCTCCCTCTGCAGAAAGCACACCTCTCGTGCAGAACTTGCTTCCAAATCTGACAGAGATCAGCTTGTTTGGTCTCCATGCAACGAGGCAGTCCTATCCTCTGCACCCCTAGCTTTCTGCACACCACAGCAGATCATCTTACCCAAAACAATATCACATCTAGTGTGCTCAACGGGCTCTTTATTTGCTACAGTCCTTACTATATTCATCTCAGGCAGAAGGATTCAAAACTGGCTTTACTGCTGAAAGGTTCAAATTGCCACTTTTGCCTTCATATCATTAACCACAAAAACTGCAGCAGCCATGAAGGCCTAAGGCAATTGGTAAGATGCAAACAGTCCTAGGAATAACACATTCTATTAGGCTAACTTTTATAGTTCAAAGTGCAGACAGTCTTTCAGGCATACCGGCCTTTCAACTTGTTTCATATGTAAAGATATACAGAACAAAGTATAGAAGTTGGTCTAAATAAAGACTATTACCTGCCCCTACAAGTCTTTCAGGCTAGGAGGCTGTTTTACACAAACAGGTACAGGCCTGGCTAGGGGGGATTTTGACATCTTTATTATTGCTACATATCTGAAATTAAAGACAAACTGAAAAATGTTTTTGGCCTATAGGCTCCACCTGCTTCTCACGTCCTATTGTTCCCTTCAAAAGGCTCATACTAAAATGTAACAACTGAGTGAATGATAGAAGAGGGGAAAGTACGAGCTCATCAGGAGCTGTACATCAAAGGTAAAGCAAACACGACCATTAACTTCTCGTCACACAAAAGCTCAGGACACTCAAGAAAATTACCTGGCAGCACAAAGAGCAAACTACAGGAAATACTTTTTTTTCTGTTCAATACCTGATTAGGCTGTAATAGTCAAAATCCAGTTATTAAAATAAGTATGTAAAACACACTTTGAGAATAGGTTCTTTGTCTGCTATAAAACTAATGGTCCAGACACAGCCTGTCAGTCACAAAAGTTTTGACATCAATTCTTGTTAACAGCTGAACTGCTACACCAAGACAAAGGCTGCTATACAGATACTTGTTATTCTCTTTTCCTATAAATCCTCTCTAGGTCACTTCCGAAGAAAGTGTAACAGCTCTTACATTCTCATCAGCAAATCTAAAGTATGTAATTTACCCTTAATCAACACACAGTTTCATTTTAAATTTAGATTTCAAAAGTATTTCCTTTTGTTGGTTGATTTCTCCTATCACTACCCTTTGCAAAACTATCGTGGTCAAACCCATGGAAAAGCTTTTCAGAACAGGAATAAAACTTGTGTTTGAGCCATACAGTAAATTAAATTAATCTCAATCTGTATTTTCTTAGCTTTGTTTTCTTAGTGAAGCACACAGCCTGGTAGCTGCAAGACAGCATTACAATCCATTTTCAGCTTGTTTATATCACACCCCAGCATTTTCCTACCATTTTAGTTCATCTGCTTACACTAGAATACCAGTCCTTCTTTAAACTTGTCATCAAAAAAGCATACACTTTTATTCTCTCTGAGAGCCTGCAGATCTGATTTATAGTATATTTCAGACATATGACTGCATAATTCAGACAAGTTTAAGAAAGGTATGCTGAAAGAAGATACCACCAAAGACTTCCCGTTAGCCCTGCTGAGAATAAGTGGACATGTTTTACTTGACCTACCCTACTAATCTCAGCAAGCTGGTCCTTAGCCAAGCTCACATGTCCACTTTTAAATCCTTGTTGCAACTCCACCTCAAGTCTTTGATCATTTTTCATCTGGAAGTAACACATGGATTTCTGCTTCTTGGCCTATGCACAGCTTCCTCGTAATCCACCAGCTGCTCTCCCTAGTACTACAGAGTGGGAATACCCAACTTTAGCTGCATTTCTCTCCATCACATACAGAAAGGGATATATTTGATACTAATAAGATAAACTTCAGTTATCTTAACTGTTTATAGACCATTTTGATCATTTTGCCATAGAATTAGATAGCAAAATACAAAACTACAGCCATATAACAACATACATGCCTTTTGACAATTAAATTTTGACACTCAGCAGTCTGACACAAAAGTAGGTAAACTGTAGGATGAAATCTACTTGATCTGGTTTTCATTCCTCTAAATATTACAAAATCATAAACTATTGCTAACAAAGCAAAAAATTGCTTGAAATGTAATTCATTTTTGCACAAACTTACCTTAAACTGGAATAAAGTTAGCAAGAATATTTTGTATCACAAAAGGCCTTTACCCTAGCTAAGTATTAAAAAAAGACAAACTGAACTCTTCAGAAAAACTGTAAGCACTGCAAAGCATACAAAAGGAAAAGCTGTCCACACAAAAGTACTTTAAAGCAAAACACGCAGCTGTAAAGAATTGCACCCATCTCAAAACACACTCATTTTGTGTGTTATGCTTCTTCCAAGCTGCACTAACAGACAATTTACAGAATTCCCTGACAGATATTCTGATTACTCTCCTACACTCACCCCTGGCTGGTTTCCAGCCTGAATGATTTTGCTATGTCACTGCAATGACAGCAAAAGAATCTTGTGTCCCAAGTAGCACAACCATTTTTAAGAATATTATTTGGAAACAATACTTTCTGAAACACTGTCTTGGAAATATGACTCAGGGCATTCCTGCATACGAAATCTGGATCTCAGGTGTAGTTGTTTATGCTAAGTCTGAGGCTGACAAAGTCACACAAACTTGCAGTTTTTATTAGCAAGGGTTTTTTTCTTCCTTCGTTTATATTTAATTCCAAATTTATAGAACTACATAGGACATTCTAGGAGCTGGTACAATCCCATGCCAAGTCAAAAGGCTCCTATGAAAAAAAGTCAGATTAGGAACCCTCTGATTGAGACACTAGCAACAGAGGAAGAAATCTGCCTCCGCTTGACTGCTAGAACATGGCCTGGTTGAGCCCCATGGAAGAAAGGTCTCAGCATCATGTAAGGAACTATTACAAGAAGTTCAAGCCAGCCTGACAATACTGTTTGTTCTCTCTTCAGTATTGTCTAACAAAGAAAAGGAAACAGAACAAACCCTGTGCCCCGTGACAGTGCAACTGACTGGGAATCGCCGACACAGACAGAGGCACCTTTACGTCAATTCCTGTCAGGGCTCAAGCCAGTTTCTTCCTTGGTGACCCAAATAGTTCATCCCTTGACTCCTTAGAAAGAGGCTTTTATTAAAGTTTTTACTCTTTTGTTACAAGATTCCTGTAGGATCCAGTGCATTAGATGAGCTTTTCTTTTAGTTTTACTATTTCCAGGGGTACAGTATTACTACTCTGTTCCCTTCCAATAGAAGTTCAGGAAGAATTTTTCCTGAAATATGCTGATTCTACTAAAAGAATGGCAAGCATCTGACACCTTCTTTTCTTCTCCTCATCGCTTTTTTTGCTTTTTTTCCTCGGCCTGAGAAAGGTTTTGCTGCCAAAGGGAGGTGGAGAAGACTCATTAGTGAGAGAGGTTTGCTGCAACAATTATCTGAAACTCAAGGTCAAATGTTTCTCTTGGTAACAGCTGCAGATGCACACGCCTACCCACACACAGTCTCCTTGCAGTGAGCGCTGCCTCGTACTTCAGTACATACGCCATGAAAGAATTTTCATGTATAGTACATGTGCATATGAGGAAGAGTTCATGCATAGAAACATCCAACCCCACATAAGAAATAATCTAACTACAAAGAAGAGAACATTTGTAACTTCTAGCTTCTAGATTTGTGAGTGGATCTGCAGCACATAAACACTAGATTTTGGATTACCTTTCCCATTGTAACTTAGTAAAAAACACCACAACATTCAGCACAAGGTAACCAGACATGAGGCTTTCCGTCAGGCTGTGGCATGTTCTGACTTCACCGCCGCGGAGGCAGGCTATGTGTGCCTGTCACACATGCCCATATCAAATCTCGTATCTCTAGTCAAGCATTCAAGCGGGGAGATAACATCTTGGCATATCACTCAAGAATGAGTTTTCGAGAAGAAAAGGTCGTATTATTACTTACTAACCCAGAACAATATATCATTTAATGCCTCTAGAAAGCATTCCAAGAACTTACGGAGAAATCTGTATCTTTCTAAAGGCAGCAAAATATATACAGAGGAAGATACACATTCTCCTGAGTACTGTCCATTATTCAGGAGATTATATAAGGAACAACAGTAGAGAAAAATTAACATTTGTTAAGGCAGAATCAAAACCAAACCCTGCTTGAAAGAGGAAGAAGGTGACAGTATGCCTCTCATTCACGTATGCTGGCCAGCGCATAGGTCATAAGGCCCACACTAATTAGAGGGCACAAAGGAAAATTCAGCTCTTGGCTCACTGTCCTCTCAAATTCACACCTAAATATAAGGGAAATCAGCATCTGAATTTGGGCAGCCAGTGAATGAGAAAGCAGCCCTGCAAAGACAGGGATGAAGACTTTTGGCCTCTGTAGTGAGGACACCATCAGGGTAGACTGGGAGCCAGAAGCAACACATGCTGGAATCCTGCAGACACCACAGCAGCTCCAACCGTTCCTGTGTAGGCATGGGAAGAAGGACACACTCTTATTTTTATACCACTGATCAGGGACCTTATGAGCTCCAAACTAGCACCTAAACAAATGTCTAACATCTAATGTATCACACATAAGATAAGATTTGCTTTCAGACAACTGAACTAAACTTACTATTTAGAACTTCACAATGTGGGCGAATGTAAGAAATCTCAATTAAAACATGTAGCTGCTCTGACATACTAGAAATTGAACAGCCACAGAAGATCCAATTGCTTAACACTTCCCTGTTACTGTGGTCTGTTAGTCTTAGACCATATTAATGTGCATGCATTTTTTTTTTCAGGAATCTGGAGATACTCCATTCATATGATCAAGATGGTGTTTTTTCAGCATCAGAATCATAGAATGGTTTAGGTTGAAAGGGACTTTAAAGATCACCTATTTCCAACCTCACTGCCATGGGCACAGATACCTCCCACTACACCAGGTTGTCTAAAGCCTCATCCAACCTGGCCTTGAACACTGCCAGGGATGGGGCATCCACAACTTCTGTTTTTTCCTTCTGAAATACCACCACCATCCCAACTGACCAGCTTGTGAAAATGTACCACACACCTGCTGGTACTATGTGTCATTCTAGAGACTTTTACCTGTGATGACAGCAGGTTTGTTTTAATAAGCTGCAGTGTTTTGATAAGTAATGCATATGTCTGTTGAACTGATACATGCATTTTAAATATTAATGCTATATCAAAGCTAGAAGAAAGCTTTAGAGAAGACAGAATAAGTGATTTAATAAGGTGGGACATTTAATTCCCTGATGTAAGTTAGCAGCACTTAAAATGGTGAGCTCAGTCCTTGAATAAAGAAACCACAAAGCTTCATTTTCTTTCAGATTTGCTATCACCCATAGCAGACAAAACCAGTAGCCAGAACTCATCAAATAGTGTGAAAAAGGTGAAAGTCTGGAGAATAAAATGGAAATTAAACATTAATGAAGAGGCATTTACTCAACAGCCATCATGGATTACATATGTCCACCTACACAACAAAGCTACAGAATTAAACACTGTTACAACTGCTGTCTGCCTCTATTCATAGAGCAGTTAAAGAGAGTATTTTCCTAAATCTGTCTTCCCTAGGGGATGTTTTAATTCTGAACCGTAAGAAAAATCTAATACCTTTGGTTTGTCGAGCCAGAAGTGAACCACTGGTATAGAGTTACTGGGTTGAGATTACCCATCTTCCTATTACAGATGTTGGTTATTATGTTTCTCTGTACTTTTTTCAGTCAGTTGTGGTGATGATAAATCAATCACTAATGATTTGGGCCACACGCACCCCACATAACTCTTCTCCAAATATGAAACGAAAAACAGCATTTGGCAAAGTTTCTTAAGTTTCCTTGGTATTCTATGACTTATTAAATGTAATTAGCAGATCACCCAGGTTCTACTGTGATAAGAGGTTACTGAGTTTGCAACCCTTTCCTTACAGGTATCACCTAAGACTCTTGTGCTGTGTGGAACACGTGGGTCTGTTTCTTTCCAAAATTCAAATATTTCTTAATGTCTGCACATTACTTTTTATATCACGTATTAAGAAAAAAAGAAGTTTTACAACTCTGCTATAAAACCTTCTGTACCTGAAATATTTAAACTCTTCCTCCATAGCCATGTCAGCTAAAGATTCTTCTTTTTAAACAAATTTCTGTGTTGGTTTCTAACACCCTTCTCTTCCCATTCCAAGATTTCTCCCTTTTGAAGTGAATGTACTTAACTGTCTTCATGTAACAATGTGAACAAGTTCAATAAAAAGCCCTAATGAGAGGGAATCTTAATTATCTTGATTGCATATATCATGAAATGCATAATATGTCAGTATGTCAATAAATGCATACATCATGAAATCAGGCAGTAAAATAATATTTAATACATAGTGTTAGAAAACAGCTTCTGCAGCTTCTGGGAAACAAAAGCCTTTCCAGCTGCCAAAATAAAGTTTTCAATTTTTTTCCACTTGTCAGTCTGGTCCTTTGACTCCCATTTCCTCCAGTAACTGCCTTGTGAATCCTTCCCTTTGTGGTACTCACAGCAGAACTTATATTTAACTGCCCAGGAAGACATCTTCCTCCACTGCAGCAGTCCAGAAATCTGCTATTTCCAGTGACAATTTCTCCGGCAGTCTGGGTGCCAGCATGCCCACCATCCACTAGAAGCAGTATCTTCCAGCAGGAATGAACAGAGGGAAACTACAACAGCATTCAAGCGTCTGCATTTGCTAGCTGTAGCCATGGTTCTAAACAAAGGAAAACATCTGTTTTGATCCAAAAATGTGTTTGCCGGATGACTGACTTCTATCTTGCCTCAGCACTCAGCTGCCGCACGTGATTTTTGCTCTCCATTTTAACTAACAAGATTTCTTGAAGCCCGACAGTCCTCCCTGGGAAGCAGCCAGGGTGTCCTGACAGACCTGTTCCAGGTCCCACCACCCAGACACATGACTCTCAGGGCAGTCAGATAAGGGACCGAAGGCACCTTTCAGCACTTGGCTCAAAGCATGCCATTCACAGTTTTATCCTCTGAGGTTTATTTGCCATTTCAATACCCTTGCTCAGACTGGTCAAGGCAGCTGGAAGGTGCTCCAAGTCACTGTCTGTATCACATTTCAAACACTGACAAGCTTTCGAAGCAGCTCAACCAGGGCGCTGCCAGACTTGCTGCGCTATAGTACTTGTAGTGTCCTCTTAATACTAAGACAAAGTTTCTAGCACATATAATTTTGATGTTGTTAAAGCCACAGATCTGCATCTTTGCAGAAGTAACCAGTCTTTGAATAAGAAGCCTCCAACAGCTCTGTGGTACAGACTGGATGTTCCTTTCCCCATAGGAAATTAAGTGCTAGAACTTCAGTAGGCGGGACTGAAGTTACAGGTCAGCTATACGTGTATTGGAGGTAATACCAGACTTAATCAGTTGACCTCGGGGATTAGGCAGCAAAAGGCTCCTTTCAGGGTCTCTCGGATCCCCAGATGGCAAGTGAGCAGCAGCAAAGCGAGAATAGGGTGTGCCCCAGGCAAGGCAGCTAACAAAGAGCTGCTGTTTGTCCTGGTGGGAGCAGCAGTAACTGCCTTGGGCCCGTAGCCGGGAAAGCATTAGGGGAGGAGCAAGGATTTTTAGATATGACTTAGAGCAGAGATTTCATAGCCTCGGTAGGCTTTAGCCTTCATTCACCTTAACAAGAGAGCAAGCTGCTCATTCAGAAGTTGATTTTGATCACTTCTCCAGCCTTGCCAGTTTCAAGATGAAGCAGCTTCAGCGTTCCCCCTTCCACACATTTCACTCACAATGCAATCCTAACACAAAAGTTAACTGTGTTCACAGCTTCCCAAATGACCCAGATTACAATGAGATAATTAACTGCTCATGAACAGCTATTCACTGAAAACCTCTATCTCCGTAACTGTTAACCCACTGAAAGCCTTCATTACTGTATCTGTCAAACCTCTAAGAAGAAATTCAAGATTATTTCTTTAGATCAGTTCTGGTTTTGCAGCTCTTCTGAACTGAGTTAAAAAAGTAAGGCTTTCCATCAGCTGAACTTGCAAGGTGTTTTCTAAAAACACAAAAAAACCCTCTCCTCTCCATCTGCCAGTTGAAGCTTCTGATTCAGCCACATGTAATGCGTGAAATAAATATACTTCACTCTCCTGTGTGTAATTAGCAATGTCAAGTCTGTTTCTTTAAATAGCATTCATGGCATATTGTCTGTGAAACAGCAGCTCTGCATTTCATATCTGAAACTACATTGTTCCTCTTGGAACAGCTTCATTTGCTAAAGCCAAGCTCAATCCACCAAACAATACGTTATGAATGCAATAAAGGTTTTCTGTGCTCTTTATATAAATGGATGTGTGTGTTTCCAAGTTCTGAGCCACAATTAGTAGCTCTGAAGCAGTTTTACTCTACACCTAAACTTGTTACACAATTTATAATGCAATGTGTTTTGTAGTAGGTTCTCACTGACCATTGGCTGAACTGGCAATACTTTCCTATTTTTTCAAAACTTCTACTATCATACATGACGAAATAACATAAAAATTTAGTCATTCTTGACTCAAAAAAGAGGTTCTCTTTACAAGACAATAAAGAAACACACAATTAGACGACACACAATACTTAGACCAAATAATGGTACAACACTGTTTCACAGCTTTATTTATTGGTACTAAGCATGATATTAAAATTATTCTTGGTCTTTAATACTAATCCACACATTGTTCAGGACTGTAGAAAACAAGCAACAGCCTAAGCCAGTATCAGAAAACAATGAGCAAGAGTCATCATAAGGTCATCTTACCTGGATGGACTGTCTTCACTTCAAACAGGGGCTTAAGATACGCATTTTCCAGATTATGAAGCTGAGAATCTATGGAGCCTGAAAGAAAAAAGAAAGGCTAATAGTAATATGGCATTAGTTCTAGTCAGTGTTGAAAATACTACATATTTTAATTTTTTTAATTCTAAATGTTAGGAGAATAAGTTTGAAATAGCTAACTTTCCAAAAACTGTCTCTCTACGAAGCCCTGCAGAAACGAGAAAAGCCTTATTTAAGCTGCGGTGAAAGAGGATTTCAAGTTTCATATCTCTTCTGCCTCCAGACCTGTTCCAGATAACTTGGTCTTAAAGTAATAATTAAGCAAAACAGTGATTTCAAATTGGGTACCAATAAGCTTTATCTAACATATAAACATCTGTAAGACTTCAGACATATAATCCCATTTTATATGTGAACAATATGCAAGTTCTGGAACAAAATTTTAGGTGTAAGCCTTCTACCACTGCACTCAACGGGTCCATATTAAAAACACCTTGTGACTTCATGCCTGTAGTAAAGATGTTCATTTCTTTGCTTCTTGATAGCTAATCACTCTGCGTTGAAAGTCAGCAGTAACGTCCAGACCATTACTTGCTGTGCACACCAACATTCAGCAAAGGATTAGATATACTGGAAATGCTTATATATTGGCAGCTCATCTTTTCTCCAGAGCTTGCAATTGGCAGGTAAGGTTGGTTCCAGCCATGATTCATAATGCAGATTGAAAAACCATTTTCAGGACAAAACCTGGAGTCCCAAAGGCCAGTCTGCTTAATGCTATTGCTTAAGAACACATGGAATCTGTAGCCTACCAAAGTGGGGGGAAAATCCAAGTTGTGTTCTTTGGTAGCTAGCAATAATGAACACAGATATATATTCAAGACCACCAAAGTAAGGTTTTGTGCATATTCAGACGTGCCTTATTTTTGCTTTCTGCTGGTTTTCCCCTAAATGCAAGACTGCTAGATAAAATAAAGAGCATGTCAATGTATCTATCATTTATTGCTGCCTTTGGAAACTCACTTGTCAAAGAATTTTAATGAATACTTGACAGTAATGCTCAAAAACAGTTCAGTAAAATATAAACACGTGGCATCAGATCTGTTCTCAGACCTGCCATACAGCCAGCATGACATGGGATAGAGCTAATGATCTGAGCTGTCAAGGGATGTTAGGGATACTGCAGTGTAAAAGTTATTTGAAGTGTATTAAGTAATGTTTGCTCCATGTCTCTCTATTTCTGTAATCCAGGGCAAGGCACTGTATTAGATAAGTGCAATATCACTTGTGATATAAATGCCCACAATCCACTGAAAGCGGGTATAAATAAATTTGGCTATATTATTATACTTCTAAGACTAAAATTAGGGTGGGACAATTTAGTATACTGCATCTTATCCTTAATGAACAAAATCCAGCAGCAACCAAGATGAAAACTTTTCAGGAGATGAGGTCAGGGAGAGTATATACACCACAGGCTGGAATTAAACTGCATTAGCACAACTATGTGGGAAGCTTTCACGACTCCTACACGTAATTCACGTAGTTCTAGATGACGAAACGTGCTTAACTCACTGCAACAACTTTCCAGAAGACACTATGGAAGACAACTAACAGACACTTTGCTAGCAGCAAGGCTGGATTTTTTTCCTGCTTTTACTTATTATCATACAAGTTCCACAGTAAAGCTTTAATGCAGAAGAACCAGTTTAGAGGGAAGATACGACTGAACAAGTTTTTATAGGTCCCTTCTGTTCCCTTCCATATGCTAGAGATAAATAAAAGGCTTGCGGGTGGCCCAGGTGCTTGCAACACAAAAAGGGGAGATTCAGTGCAGGAAAGCAGAACTAAGGCTGGAGTTTCAGTGAAGGGCAACATTGCAACATCATAATAGACAGGAGTTGCAGTAGATTCAACAACAACTTCTTCGTGAGAAGCACGGTGCTCCCACAGGGCACTCGGGAAAGCACTGGAAGTTGCCACTTGGAAACATACTTGTGACCATTTCCTATCAGGAGTTGAGATGTCTAAAAATGTTAACAACATTGCAAATAAGTTAGCCGGCTCTCCCTGCACCTAGTACTGACTTTTAAAATGTATTCTTAAAAACTTACAGCTCTGACACCTGACCAATTTAAATTCCAAATGGCACGTTACTACACAGAAAACATTTTATTACAAACACAAAAATGCAATACTAACTCAGGTTCAAGGTCCATCTGACACAGTACCCTGTTTCTAATAAGGACTGCTAGCGAATAGCTAAAGAAGAGAACAGGAACAGAGTAAACATAAAACAATCCTTCCTTGATGTACTTTGCCAGTTGACAGCAATTGGCAGCTCTGGGACTTCCTCTGTCTCCTTTTAAGTGTACACATGTAAATATAAACACATCCACAATAAAATCCAAAGCTATTTGATGTCTGAAATCATTTAAATCAACTTATCACCATTTAGGTTACTGCTTTAGTCCTTTCCATACTGATGAATAAGCAGGCACAGTTTTAACTGATGATTCTCATTCACTCATTTTCTAGCTCTACAAGATTAAATCGCAAACCCTAAATTAACTGTTGCTTTGAGACAGTTTTTAGAAGCTACATGCAATCACACATCCTGAATACAAAAAAACTTACTCAATCCAAACAGTGACATCTAGCAAAATCCTAATGTTAATTCCAAGTGAGATTATAGATTTGATCATCCACATCAATTAAGAGCAAACAATACTTTCAGTAAGTGAATAACCTAGTTGTAAATGAAGTAAAATATTTCTATAAATATGTCCAAGATGTAAAGATCACTCCATGAAAAAGACCTGAAGGACAATAATACCTCATACCAAAGTTCTAATTACTGTATTTTAAAATGAATACCTACAAAACAAAACGCCTCATTAAAATGGGGCGCTTGATCTAAGTAAATTTAAAATACGAACTCTGAACCTTATACAAAAACCCTAACTGTAAAAATCAAATTCTGAATTCAGCTAGTGAAGATTGCCATGAGGTCTAACAATGCTGATCACCACTGTCCAGACTGTTCAGCCTTCTTCAAAAGGAAGAACTCCGGTGCTGGGTGATATGGTTTAGTGGTTTGAGGGTTACAGTGGTAGTGCTGGGTTGATGGTTAGACTCGATGATTTTAAAGGTCTCTTCCAACCTTGAAGATTTTATGGTCACTGAAAGCTACTGTCCCTGCAGTTTATCTATAGTTTATTTATAGGGAAGGAAAAGTAAAGATGTGGTGAGCTGTTTAAGAAATCAAATCAATTAAAAAGCTCTGGAAATGCAGAAAGGCAGCTTGTTATAAATACAGATTGAATAAAATGAAGCTAGGAATTCAGAGGTGAAAGCACACAAGCAGCGTGCAAAGGCACTTGCTGCTCTTCCCAGCTCTTACATCAAATATCATCATCCACGTTTCCCCACACGCAACACGCCAGATTAATAACGCTGTTTACTGCCTCACACAGATTAAATGTAGACATTAACAGGAGCTGGCTCCACAGGTGAATTAAGTTATTATCAGCCAATTCATAAAAACGCCTCCCGGCCCCGATACCCCATAAATCGCAGTTGATAGGTCTCCAGAGCCCGGCTGCGCAGCGCGGTGTCCCTTAATGGCTCAGCCACGTCCATTACTCGCCAGAGCGAGCTCTGCGCAACGAATCCCGGCAGCCCGGCAGGTTTTAAAAGCCGGGCACGGCCGAGGCACTCGCCGTGATTAGATCCACCGTGAGCTCCCCCGCCCGGGATCGCCCGCGGGGGGGGCTCCGGGCCCCAGCGCTCCCCGCACGGAGCCGCCCCCGCAGG
>VZRE01002015.1:80842-104698 GCA_013396775.1 Cephalopterus ornatus
TGCGGCTGCGGAGCTCCCTCGGGACGCGGGGCTCGGGCGGGAGGGCGGCGGGGCACACACGGTCCGCCGGGGTCCGCCGCTGAGCCGGTGCCGGTGTATTAGGGGTTCGGCAGGAAAGCGAAGGCAAAGCTCGTCGCACAATTATCATTTGCGCCGTTGAGCTTCCTCCTGCTTCTGTTCATTTATTATGCTAACGTATTTCAAGTCTTTGAGTTGGAGCACCCTTGCATGCACACCCTCTCCTCTCTAGAAATTTGTTAAAAATTGCTTGCTGGATGTATGAACTCGCTTTTTGGTTGGACCTTTGTAGCAGTAGTTACCTCAGCGCACGGGCGAGCAGCAGAGACCTGCAGCAGCTGTTTGAGCCTGGAAAACACTACTGGCAAAGCTAATTAATTCATTCCTCAACCCCATGCTTTCCATACAATGCACCTGCCAGCAGTGAACCATGTTATTTCACTGCAATCCAAATATCTCGTGGTAATGGGACAACTTTCTTCTAATGTTTATTGAAAATTTCTTTGAAAGGTACAGTGGGAAAACAGTATTTTGATTTGCTTCTCCTACTGGGTATTGTTTCCTCCTATTTTGTTTCACTCTGAATCCTCAATGTGATTCCCCCCGGGGCTGGGTCCCCATGCTCTGCTGTCCTCCTGGCCCAGGTGTGGGACCTCCTGGTGATGGTTTTCATATAATAAAATATACCATGGATTCTTCCACTCTTTTTCAAGCAAAGTAATACACTGGTATTATAAATACATGTGTTTGCAACAGCAGTGGTGTCTAATGTTCACAAAACCCAGCATTTAGTGCACTGGACTGTCAACTTACAGAAGTGCAACCCTGGTCTACAACAAACTTTACTGATACTAGTTCCTGATTAATCTCCTTAAAGTGTGTCAATACAGGTGGTTTGGGACAGCTTTAATTCTCCGGCACTTAGTGGGCCTTTTTGGCATTGTCTTCAAGGAGCATTTTGAATGAAGTGCTTAATTGTGCCAGAAATTCATTGAGATACATAAACAATTGCTTTTAGTTTCTAGTAGATGCTGCTTAACTAGTAGCAGACTATTAGTTTCTTACAGTTTCCTCTCATTTCTTGGGCATGTCTTTTATTACTATACATATAGCTCTGTAGTGTATAATGTGACTAATCTCGTTCAGCTCCTTTGACATTTGTTCGTGTAGAGTTTAAAATTACGTTCTTTTGGCACACCACAGGATTACATGATTTCATTATGTTGTCAATCATTTTTTTGTTTAGACAAGCAAATCATTAACAATTACTTCCTTCTTATCCATATCTTCAAACACAGGACATGATCTTTCCTTTTGTGATCCATCAGCAGCTGAAGCATTCCTGAAAGGAAACCAGTTGAACATACGTGCTTTGTTCTTGAATAAATTTTAAAGCCGGTAGAGTAATTACAGTGCCTAGAAATGCTAGACACCTCAAATGTAGCTCAGTTTCTGGATGAATACTTTTTGTGGGCTTTGAGATCATATTTTAAATATTCATCTCACTTTCCCTTTAAATAAATATTTCACAAGATGAAACAAATGCCAAGCTAATAATTTTCTTCTTGTTATGCTGAGTACCACCCAAGTACTTTTTCATATCTTAAGACCTAACCTCATTTGGAAAATTAATTAATTAAAAAAACACAGTTTTGAGTTCTGGTAATTTATATGCAAACTTTTAGTTGAGGCCAGGCTGTTTTAGGAGAAATTTAAATTCCCCAGGATGAAAGTGCTCACAGACACTAAGCAACAAAACTCCAAAACAAGGCTTCCAGCCAGAAAGATGAATTGCCATTGTACCCATCCATGTATTATCCTTCTTCTCCTATTGTATGTAGGATTTCGCAAGAGTGAGGTGAGCCCTCCATTGGTTTTGGAAAAGAGCGTATTCTCCACAAGCCCAAAGCAAAGCAACTCATGTAAGCTGAACATTCAGTAATAGCAATCAAGATGAAACTAAGGAGAGAATGAAGAGCTTTACCCAGGTCAGTGCTTTTTTCAAACCCAAGGGTTTTTCCAAACCGCCTTCAGAGAACATTCCTCAGCATGACTTTGGTTAAGAACTAAGCATCCCAAAGTCATTAAATCAATCTGAGTCTGAAAGTCTAAGAGCCAGACTAGCAAAAAATGGCTAGGGAGGCAAATTTAGGCAGGTTAGAGGACCCGCTCCCTTTCATTTCCTCTCAGAGGTTTCTCTGGTGGAAAATGGCAGAAAGAAGTAAGATACTTTAGAAGTTGTTGTGAGTCCCCTAAACACTTTAGATACGACTGATATGGCTGGGATATCTTCTTCTGTCTTGATGGCATGGTTGGAAATCTGCAAAAGCAGCATCCTATATCTCTCTCAGTAAAAAGCAGTAAAAAGCCATTTCAGGTGGTACCGTGTCTGCAGATCACTGTACGCCCACAGAATCTTCCTGGTTGTCTCTAAAGATGCAGCCCATCACAAGGTGTTGGCATCTCTCTCTTCAGTTGCTAAGTTGTTGTTACAAGGCAGTTAAAAACGCATTAAATACATTCCTAAAATTATTTTTCCATGCAGGCAATTGCTGTATCTGGCACAAAGATATTATATGATCACTAATGGGAAGTGAAACTGAGCCAGTTTCTCTTCAAAATGTGTCCAGCCCTATGGAAGAACTCCTGCTTTAAATATGTTTAGTTGTGTGTGTTTAGAAACTGCTTTGGTGTTCTTCACCTCCTGACACTGACAGGAGTGCTATGCATAGCTGAGATTCTTGCATGATTTAAAAGAGCCATCTCAGGTGTCTCCCACTCTGTTCAGAGCATTCAAGCTGTGTTCTCTGGATTTTGGCACACAGTTTGTAACCCATTACATTTACAGAAGAGTTTACCAGAGTTACTTATTTAGAAAATTTTCTAGAGAACAAGGTTGGTTTTTTTTCAAACACATCTATTCGAATGGCTCCAAAAATATTTATGATAGCTGCCTCCAGCCAAGTTTATTTCCTTCATTTTGGTCTGATACAAATATAATCAATATTACTCTTTTTTTGTGTCTCAAATTCCAGAATTGTTGGTGCAAGTGAAATAAATAGTTATCTATTAGACATCTTTTTTTTTTTCTTTCCATTGCATTGTAAATGTTTGCTTGTTTTTTTGTGTTACTCTTTCATCTTCAGAGTATTCCAGCAGATAGGCTTGTGGTTAGCACAAAGGACTGGCTGAATGGAACTGGAACCAGCAAAATATCTGTTTCAGTCATTGCAAACTGAGGATACTGGAAAATATAATGTTTCAGCCATTGCGAATCAAGGATACTGGAAAATATGTTAAAATGGATTCATTTATTAAAAGCTTATTTATATTTGTTCTCACTTTTTCCTATTATAATTGAAAAACCTTCTGAATTTTTTTGTTCAGCATAACTCTGAAATATATCTAGGTATAGTAAATGAATGATGCCAATTATTTTATTGAAAGAACATGCACATTCATGTGTACACATTATTTGCCTGATATTACAGATGCAACCTGTTGTAAAGTCCTAGTTTATTGAAGGAGAGAAGTGCTCTAGAAAGTCCAGATTCCTGACTGATACAGTAGAAATTTGTCATGTTTGTGTAGGACAGATGGAGCTTGAATACATTAATATTAATAAATATTTAAATATGTTGAACATTATTTTTTGTTGGTTTAGGTTGTTTAGGTTAGGAATTTTTTCTAGCTACTCTTAAGGTAATTTTAACTTTCTTGTTTCATTATATTTATAAAAATCTCAAAATATATCATTTTTTCCCTTTATCTTGTCAAATTTTGCTGTCTGTAATCACAGAATACTAGGTTGGAAGGGACCTCAAGGATCACGTGGTCCAACCTTTCTTGGCAAAAGCATCAACTGAACAGTTTGTTGTAGAAGGCAATCAGGTTTGTCAAACACGATTTGCCTTTGGTGAACCCATGCTGGCTCTTCCCAACCACATGCTTCATCTGACTTCATCTGATAGCACCCAGAAGGATTCATTCCATAACTTTCCTAGGGACTGAAGTAAGACTGATAGGTCTATAATTTCCTGGAGCCTCCTTTAAGCCCTTCTTGTAGATGCAGGTGACATTAGCCTTCTTCCAGCCTTCTAGGTTGCCCCCAATCTCCACACCTTCTCAAAGCTTGTGGAGAGTGGCCTCACAATGACATCAGCCAGCTCTCTTAACACCCTTGGGTGGATATTGGCAGGGCCTGTTGATTTGTACGGGTCAAGGTAATAGTTCACCCTCCAGCTCTTCATTCACTGGTGGTGGGTTTGTGTTCTCACCAACCCGGGTTTTTGCTCCCAAGGCCTGAGGCCCAACAGTGCTGGTAAAGACAGAGCATTGAGAGCACTGAGAGCATTGAGAACCTCTGCTTTTTCAGTGTTGTTGGTGACTAATTCACCTCTCCTCGTCAATATTTTCCTTCTGTTTCTGCTTGTTGTTTACCTACCTGAAGAACCCTTTTCTGTGTTTTTTGGCATCTCTGGCCAATTTCAATTTGAGCTGAGCTTTTGCTTTTCTAACTGCATCTCTGCACATCCTGACAATGCTCTTGTAGTCCCCAATGGGTATTCATTCACTTTTCCATCTCTGGTATGCGTCTCTTTTGGTTTTGAGCAAACGCAGAAGCCCACAGTTAAGCCAAGGGGGTCTCTTATTGCACCTACTTCACTTTTAGAGAGGATGAACTGGTTTTGTGCTTCCAGGACAGCATTCTTGAAAAGCTCCCAGCATTCACTAGCTCCTTTATCCTTCATGGAAACTACCCATGGAATCCCTCCCAGCTGAGCTCTGAGTGAGCTGAAGTTTGCTCTTCCACAGTCTCAGTACTAACTTAGTCTTAGGACTAACCTTCAGTGTATTCAGCCAGATCCCAGTGTTTTTCTGTGAGACCAGCTTTATGATTTCTGGTATATGATAATTTTTCCTCAGGATCCAGCTATCACAAAGGTACACACATCTTCAGATATGACCTTTTTATTCTTCCACATGCTCAGGGAGCTTGCCATGGATGTTTCTGCTGTGCATAAGCTATTTTGAATATTCATACAGTTTTGATAAATAACCAAGCTCAATTTTGTCCCTTCTCCAAATATGTCTTGTTCTTCCCCGTCATTCTTACAGTTTTCCTTACTGAGCTTTGCAAAACATCCATTGATGTTGNTCCCGTCATTCTTACAGTTTTCCTTACTGCAAACCACATTAATATCCCTTCTGCCATTCATACCACCAAATTCTCACTTATGAAATAGAAACTAAAGTTGATTGAGTATAAGCACAACAATTTGTCTCACAACAATTTATCTCTTAGACTGACATTTCAAATTTGGTTTTACTTTGAATTCTTTCCTGGATGTCTTCCTCAGGATCTTGCTTCCAAATCATATCAGATAAAATGTTCTGTAGTTTTTGTGCTCTTTCATCCAATTTCATGCAACTGATCTATATCTATATATCTATATCTATAAACTTGTCCAGTCATCAGGCTACCATCCAATTTGCTGAGCTTTGCAAAACATCCATTGATGTTGATCCATTCAGCTTGAGAAGTTCTGTTGGAGTCTTCTCTGACTTGGAGTCTTTCTGTTCTGAAAAGTTACATTTGTTACATTATTGCATTAATTATTAATGCTCTCTCAGGTTTTAATGATGGCTGTTTTTCAATTCATATAATTCAATAGCTTTTCATACAATTCCTCCTTGTTTGATCAGTGCCTGGCCATTCCTTGTTTTTTGTACTAGAATCTCACGTTAATGATTTATCAGTTCTGATTTGTAGTTAAAATAGTTTCATAATTGTCATGCAGAAATCAAATATCTCCTCAGAGTTTTGCTGCCACCTCCTGATCCTGGAACACCTACTGGCATCTTATTTAATATTGCTTAATGGTTTGGATTTGCTTAACTAAGCCACCTACCACCACCAAATTGCACTGTACTAAAAAGCAGACAAATCCTTCATACTTCTTAGTATTCAAATTACATTTTAATACAGTACTTGGAGAGGAGAAAAACATACAGCTGAAACTCAGAACAAAAAATAAGTGTTTGCAATACTTCTAAACAAAGGTGTATTTATGAATTAAATGCTGATATTAAAATTTCTTACAAAACAACTTCAGGATTTGTGAAGGAGTTGTGAAAGAATCAAAGACATAATGAATGCGAAGTTTAGGATGTATCATTAGGTTTCCACTTTACTTTGCTGAACTCCTAGGAGGGTGAACTGTTTGCATCATGAGATAGCTAAAATGTCATTGCTTTCTTTATCTTTCCTGAAGTTACAGAAAACTACTATTATTAATGGATTTGGATGTGGCTGCAAGCCAAGAATGTACTGTTCCATGAATGTGATTCTGCATGTGCATTTTAGTCTTCCACTCACAGACTAAAGAGAACTCTGATGCTCAGAGATCAAAGCCAGAAGCAAGGGAGTGTGATCCACCAGGCACACATGTGTTTTTGAATGGCAGGCAGAAGAAGTATGAAGAAAATTAGAATTTCGTTGGATAAGCACCTATCATTTCATTTTAATTTGCTATCTGATTGCTTGATCTCATTTCCCTACATTTTCTCCACTAAGTCCTGTCTAATCCCTTCTGAGTGCAGAACACCTGAACACCTGTGCAAAACAGAGCTAAGGCAAGGAGCACAACCCACTGCTCCGTTCCCTTTGGGCAGTGCCTGGCTATAGAAGAGAAAACAGATCTCCCTTTAGTATTATCCTAAGTTATCATCATGTAGAGCTGAAGTACTGAGTTTAACCTTTAGGAAATGCCTTAGAAAAGTGGCCACTGCTCAGGTATAGACATGACACCAAGATTAACAGGAAATATACAACTACCATCTCACAAAAGCACATTACCTAATAAAGAAGAGGGAGCCAGATGTATTTTTTCACAAATTGGCATACGCTTGTGGCATATTTTGAGTTTAAAATTCTCTCATAGGGTAACTGATGCTGAGTGCCTCTAGCAAACAGTCTATTCCAGAGGACAGAGGGTTGTTTTGGAGATATCCTTGCCCTTCCAGTTCACAAATGTTGTTACGTATGTGGCTGCAAATTGGGGAATATCAGAACTGGGGACATGGTACAGGCAAAAGTTACCAACCCTATGGATGTTTCCCTAATTAAACAAAGTTACAGCAGCCATAGTGCCTGAGATGTACCACCAGCACTTATGCATTTAGTGAGTGATAGAGAGGATTTTCTAGACTGAAAAATGAGCACCTATTACTGATGAGATGCTCAATACAATACAGCTATTCATGCCATTCATTCATGGCTAGACTTTGCGTACCAAGATTTGTGAAGGACTCTACCCACGCTTGCTACAAGCGCGCTGATGGCTAAAAAGGCCAATGCGAGATAGACACGTCCGGTTGCAAAAGGCACAGCAGAATGGCTCCCCAGGTGGTACCAACAGGACACGGTTCTTTCTGCGTTGTCTTTTCTCCTCGAGAGTGATCCTGCGTGTCCTCTCAAAAGAAGCAGCAGCGTTGTGGATAGTGTGTCTCCAGGCCTCCCGATTGGAGGCCAGAGCAGACAATTGATGGTGATCAATATGGCCAAGGCTGAGATGTTGTTTCAGGGAGTCCTTATATCTCTTCTTTGGGGCTCCTCTCTTGCAGCAGCCAGTGGCAAGTTCACCATAGAGCACAATCTATTACCAGTCATTATTAAGCATACTTGTTCTCTATCAGATTGTTAAACTACTCTTTACTAGGGTTGCCTGACAAAAACTGATAGTCTTGTATTCCCTCCAGATACCAGGAAAGACACCAGAATTTATTATAAGTTTTCCTCCAAGATCCAGCAAGATCTACACCTTCCTTTTACACCTAACAAGGTAAGGTCAAGCCTGCCCTTATTACTAGGATTGCACCCAGCTGTGCTGTTCTTAGTCTTTACCAAATGGCCACAACAGCACAAGCTTTGGAGCTTCCTGAAAAGTGCCAGATGCCTTAGATCTGTGCTTATTCATTGTCTCTGGATGACTCAGGCCCAGGCGAATGCCTTGCAGGCAATAGTGTGATGGTCTCAGATTTACCTCTTCCTAAGTAGAAGCAGAGATGCTTTGAGCTCAGGCTGCAGTGAAGCTCACATCCAGGAAGAAGTGGATCATGGGTGTCTTCTGGATAATCCACTGGCAAACCTGTTCTTCCTTCCAGGGTGAAGCAGGTGTTGCTTCTCATACTTCCTAGAATTCCTCCTCTGTGCTTGGGCACAGCTCCTGCCTGTGTAAGGCGATTTAGACCCAACAGAACCATAAGCCGCTCAGAATCAGCAAAAATAGGAGCCGTAAGTCTGACTAGAGCTGGTGAATGCCATATTCCTCCATACCCAGACTCCTTCCTCTCTGACTGCTCTGGGGAGGGCTGAATTGGGACCTTTACTGTTTCTGCAGTCAGGGAAGACTAGGGCCTGATTGAGAGAAAGGCAAGTGGCTGCAACTCAGAGCTGTCATTTTGTCTGAGAGTGGTGGTCTTTCCAAGTCAACATTTATACCTCTCTAGATTGGATAACAGATTGTGGCTCTTTGGTTTCTATTTCTGGTTATCTCATCTAGGGTGAATGGTAAGCAGGCTGGCTGTGCTTGTTGCCTGCCAGCAGAAGCCAGCCAATCTAGCGCAAAATCTCATTATCAGTCTTTTATTTTCAACTCACTTAAACTCTAGTGCTGTTCAGGTCTGCCAAAAGTGCTGTTCTGCCTCTATAGGGGAATGGTCTTTTCTGCCTGGAGAGTACTTTTATTACTATTCTGCTTTTTTTTTCCTTTGTGCACGTATGTGCACATATAAGGGAGGGGCTGGAGGAAGAAACAGCTCCCCTAAGAGACAAACAGCCATTTCTCTCCCTAAGCTGGAAACCTATTTAAATCTGCTTGATGGGAATCAGCTGAAGGGCTGATTCCCAACACATGCACAAGGTAGGGTAAGCAGCTCTGCCGAGTTTTTAAAGAGCCCATACAGCCTGTTACGCAGGGTTTAACATTTCCGACGCAGGACCCAGCTTTCAGCTGCACTGATCCAGAGTGGAAAAGTCGATACTGGTTGGCTGCATCACGTGTGTATTTCTCTTGCCTGGAGAAAATATCAACCAAAGGGTTTAGTAATTTCTGAAATTAAATGTAGGAAGGGTATATTGGTTTTCAACAGGAAAAAGTTTGCTTTGAAATTGAGCAAAGGAGGCCTTTGTCAGATGCTTTTCCCTGCACCAAAGAAAATCTACTCTCATTTACCCAAATTTTAAGATATTTAAAATCCCAGTTTATGGAGACACTTGCTACTCCTTAAGGGTTAAGACTGTCCCAGTCTTAAATATGTCTCTCATAGTTACAGTCCTGTTTGTGCATCATTCCCACAGTTCAAATAAGGCTCCCCAGCCCCTCTCAGCTCCCAGCCTGGGCATGCACTCTGCACAAAGCCACTACACATGGTGCAGCCCACGAGTACACGACGGAGACAGAATTTCCCAATAATGGTTGTTTCCAGCTGCCACATGCTGAGCTGCAGCCAAGCAACGAATGGAGAGCAGGGACACTTTCCTGCACTCTCAGTGACCTCTCAGCTGGCATCTAGGCAATGAGAAGGACGAAGCTGTCTGATTCTGAGGCAGATGAAGCAAGAGCAGATCTGAGGCCTTTCTGTAGAGAACCAGCAGGCTGCACTGGAAGTAGGAGCATGCAGGGTAAAAACTGGGACTTGCAGAGAAGGCAGATACTCAGGATTGGCAGGACAGGAATACTGTTTTGAGGCCACCAAAGGAAATGACAATTGGCAGAGACTGAAGATCCATAAGAAGGGTATTAAGAGTTGTGGATAAAGAAATGGTAGAGGTGAATGCAGGATGGGGGAAACAAACTGCCCAAGAAATTGAGGCACAAGAAAAGGAAACTGATAGAGAAGCTGGGATGGTGAGGGAAGGCATTCTGAGAATGCAGTCCGAGAAGAGATTCTGGCCCTAGAAACCAGTGGATGTGGGTGGCACTAGGAAGTGGACAGAGTGAGCAGTCCTGGGAGAGAGCCAGGACGAAGAGTTAGGGATGAGTTCAGATTACCTAGGCAAGGAGACATGGAGACTTGGCTTGGCTTGGAGTTTGAATACAAGGGTTTTTTTTAAATGAGTGTCAGTGAACAAAACAAATAAGGCAACAGTTGCAAAAAACCAAAAAATAGCCAAATTATCATCTTATTGTCAAAGACCTGTAAACGTACGCTCTGAGAAGACAAGAGGGAGCCCAGGACACGAGCAGCCGCCTTGCCTGAACACAGGATCCACCCTCACACTACTCATGCACTGGACTGGCTGCTGCCAGAGGGCACCATGCCGTGCCCGCTCGACCGGCTCTAGCCTGCAGTGGGAGGGTTTGCTGACTGTGGGATTTCCTGGAAGTGATATTGTTGTGGGCATGGTAGGTCAATTAAGTCATCTGCTACGTGGGCATCTTTTCCAGGGCGGATCCTCTAGATCTTTTTGTGCCATTTTTACTTGCTCTCTGCTTTCACAACTTGGTGGTCAGGCTGTTGGCTGCATTCTGATGCCAGATATTAGGAGGAGACATTTTGGCTATCTTGGGTAACAATATGGCTTTTATTGATTTTAATCTACCAATAATATGAATCATGGCAAGATAAAAATGGTGAAATCTGCTGCAGATGAAATGTGTCACAGGCCACAGTACTCATTAAATGAGTAGCACATAATAATTATTATACTTAGTGCTGGTTTCTTGAGTAAACCCTTGCATTTATCTTGGAAATAGTTCCTGATCTTCCTCTTCTGACCAAGGCATATGGCCATGACTGTGAGTGCCCAAGGTATGCTGATTCTCTTACTTTGGATTGTGTTTATCAAAAACTCCAGCCATCTCCAGGTTTTCTGTGTGCAGAAGGTTGTTAAGCCACACAGCCTTTGCCATGCCTGATGCTGGTCTTCATATCTCACTGCAGCAACATATCACCATTTGGGTTAAGCCAGTCTACTGTCACTTAAGATCAACCGTGTTCCAGCAGCATTTAAGAGTGATGGTTGATATATATGTGATGTTTTGCAGATGTTGAACAAATACATTTAATGAGGTTGGTGCTAGCACAGATCGCTGTGGGAATCACTTTCCTGGAGGTCCAAGGGTAGGTTTGTGGCCCACAGCCCAGCAAAAATGTTTACTAAAGAGAAACAACACCTCAGCTGATACTCTTTGAGAAGGGATGACTGAAGGCTTATCTGTGATGGATCTAACCCTGGTCAGATGGTACCAGGGGTTACTCCGACCTAAGTCAGCTACATTTCTCATTCTCTTGACAGATCTTTGTAACGTAGCGATTGTGACGGTGTTGCTGTTTTGTTCGAACAGGAAATCTGACAAAATGTCACTCATCAGACCTCACCAGGGCCTGCCGGGGATGGAGCCTGTCCTGCCAGGAGAGCTGGCTCCAGGCATTGGTAGCTGCACCTCTGGAGGGCACTGGGCAGTGCACCTTTGCCTTCAGTACCTTTTTGCCATATCATGGGCATCCAGCCCTGTAGTGTCAGACGGGTGTGGAGATGGACAGATGGGGATAATGTTTCTTTTGCAGTTTCTGTAGCAATTACAGCATTACATTGTGGAACCTGCATATTAAGCTAGACTAAAAGTACCTCCGAATTTCAGTTCGTGATTTTTATGATCTTTTTCCTGGTAGTACCTAATGCTTTATATCATATCACTTTGTATGTTTAAAGCACAGTTTCTGCATCCTCAGCTACAGCTATGTTCAGTGTGTCTGCAAATCAAATCTAGGTTATCAAGTCAGCACCCAAAACAAGAGTTATGAAATTAAGGACTAACACAATAAGAATTCCTTTGCTGGAACCCTCTGGCAGAAGCAGAGCAGTCTCTAATCCCCCAGCGACAGAGTTCTGCTGTCTTAATTGTAAAGCAATTCTATTTCTTCATGCAGTTGCCTATGTCATTCACTATTCATTTTCCATTTTCAGCAACAATGGGAACAAAGGTCTGGCAGACAACAGATACTTTTGGTTCAGAAACCATTCCATACCCACACCAGGCCCAAAAAACGAATATGCAGTGTTGTAAGGAAAAACTATGCTAGAAGTTAGAATTACAAAATTAGCTTTGTCAAGTTTTAGTGATTGATTGTGTGATATTAAAATTGTTGGAATGTATTTTTTTACTGAATACAGGTTCATTTATGTGCTCTACCTGTTTGTCAGCTCATGTTCTTTCTTGTCACAGGGAGTGTTGAGAAAAAAAATTACAGGAGATAGGAAAACCTGGAAAGTTAATTTGGACTAGTCCATGCAGGCAGCTGGAACATGCTGGCATTGCCACTTGACTTCCATTTTCAATAGGAAAGACCAACAAAAAGGGTTAAAGGACATTTTTGCAAACAAACTCCTGGAAACAGTTATGTTGGGGTAAGCATTGGACTACACATACACTTTTTATCAGAAACACTAGAGTTCCTCTATATAAGGATTCTGCACCAGAAATTATTTGGTTTTATAAAAAAGGATTGAAAAGTAGACAAAGTAAGAGATTAGACTTTTCTTCAACTTGATGATTCATGTGTAATTCTGCAAATACCAGATCCAATCTTGCAGCAAGTAACGTGGTAGTTTCTACCACTGAAATGACCAGAGAGAGAGAAGTGGAACTATCTGGTTGCAGGTTGTTTATGCTGTACATGTGACAGCACTTCGTGTGCAGTCAGTGTCACTGTGCAGGGCGCCTTTAGCACGTTCTGCATCAGGTGCTGCCTTGGGGAGCTCCAGCTTTTTGCATTGATCGAGTGGGAGCTCAAAACCACTCTTCTCTCTGGAGCACTTGCCAGACACAGCACCACAACTGAAGAGATACTAAGTACACAAATAAAATGCAAAAATATTGAGGGAAAACTTGTGGACCAAGTGTGCTGCTTACTAAACCTGTCTTTCTTGACATCAGCAAAGGCTGATGAAAAGGACTCTTCTATAAAAACAAAACCAGCCTGTATTTGCTATGTAGTGTTTTTTTCCTTTCAGATTCATGTTGGTAAGGTTTCTTTAATGTGCAGCACTGTGAACTTAAAAGAAATCTCATTATCAGCCTTCCTAGCCTTAAGCACTTCATCAAGTATTCCATGACTGCTGGCTTGCAGATGCTGCAGTTAAGGTGATGGGTGGTGGGTTTTTGTTTTTGTTCCCTTAGGCCTTTTTCTTGTTTTTGTATGTGGCTATAAATATCTTACTCCTGAGAAAAGACATGAAAGTACTCATATAGACATTAATTAGGCACCATATGGGGGTTTTTTCAAGTTCTGGAGTCACAAAGCATAACTTTTAATTACTCATTTTTGTTTGGGGAATAGTAGTTTCTTCTTCAGGCATATTTCAAGATGATCAGAAACATGTATAATTTCTTCTCCAGAATTCTTGATTTCCCCTGGCCAACTTTTAATAAATAAGGAAACATTTATGCCTGGATCAAAGACTTATGCACCCCTGAGTAAAAGTTCCAGATCCTCTGTTGTGGGTCTCAGCACTGCGCATCTATTGTGTATTGTTCACAGAGATCCTCGATATAGATCAAAAATTTGAGTATAGTTCATTTCAGTTCATTTCTTAACTTGTAAATTAAAGATAGAAAACTTAATTCCAATGTAGTCATATCCAACCTGCTAGGTAAGTAACATTTTTTATCCCTTCCCCTGCCCCAAAATAGTTGGTACAATAAAACTATATTGCTTAATTTAAACTACGTCCAGATAATAGTACATGCTCATGTTGTATATTCAGGCATTATGGAGAAGAGTCCTTTTTGCAAATAGTTTAGCAGAATTCAGGCATGCGACTTTAGCCTGACTGTTGCTGTGGTATTTTGGGGAGTTAACTCTCATTGTACTAGAAGCTAGTAATGATCCACTGGTGTCAGAAACAGCTACAAATTGCTGAGATATAGGGCTTTCAGACAGAGGATCCATTGCAGCCATGATTCATTGGTTGCATTCCTTCAGACTTCAAAACTGCCTCTTACAGTTCCACTCCCATCAGCCTGCACGTAACGAATGTGGAGCACTGGACTATGTGTGATGGCTGCACTCCACAGCTGCAGAACCTGCACTGTGCTGAAGCTTTTGAAATTGCAGAATCCTCCTCCTCCACACAGCTGAGACATCTGAAGGTATCCTAATGACTTTCAGCCTTTGATGTGCTTAGGTTTACCCAATTTAGATTCTCAGTACATACAAAATATGAGAAGTTTTTCCAGTTTCTAGTTTCTTTCCTCTTCCTTTTTTTTTTCCTATTTTTTTCCTTTTTGCTTAGTTTCTAACGAATCAAGGCTTAGATATCTGTGTCTCTCCAGTAATTATTGGATTTGTTATCAAGTTTCAATCAGATTTGACACAGGTCTGAAGATATTTCAGTTTTCTCAGAGGTGAGTTCAATTTTGTGAAAGCAGGCAGCTGATAGAAGAAATAAAAATTGGTGACCCCACACCAAAAAACTACAAGACCTCAGCTCTTATTAGATGTCAAGGAATCTGCTCAGGGGAGCAATGTCTGTCAGCACCCAAACCATCATAAACTGTTCCATCAGAATTTTGTGTGAATAGAAAATAGGGGAATCATAGTACAGATCCTTGGTGTAGAGAGTGTTGTACCATCATGGCTATTTCTTTGTCTAATACAAAAGCAGGAATGAACTATTAAACATGATGTGTGCCCTCCTTTCCTTTCTGTCTTGTGCTGTCCCAGTGTCCCCCAAAATGCATCCCTGAAGTTTCATTCCTGCCTCCCAACTAACGCACCAGAAGTTGATGGAATCAGATTTGAATTTTGTGTGTTTGCCATCCAAACCAGCATTTCAACTACCCCTGCCTGCTCTGCCAAATATGTGCTGTAAAAAGGCTGTCCTGTGGTCATATGCTGTTTGCTATTTTAATTTAATTTTTTAATTTGCCTGCACTCCCCTAAGGATTGCTGTGTCACTTTCACACTTGGCTTTCATTTGCTTTTCCAGCCCGTGTTCTTATCAGGAAGACATTTGTCTGAATTAGTGACACGCCCATCCTATAACCGTAAATTTGCATTCTCACTAATTTAATTTGTAGCTTAAATTAAAAGTTCTCTCTTTCTCAAATATTCCAAACCTGCTTTTTTAAGCTTTACATCTTTATAGAAATATACCCCCAGATTGTGATGAATGGCTTTTGGGGTCCTTAGCACATAATGGTCTGGATGTCACAAAACCTCAAAGAAGAGTATTTATAGCAATATTTTGCTGTTAGAAATTGCTACTATTAACAATTACAGATTACCAAAGAATATGGATTAATCTGAAGAAAAAGGTGCATTTGGCAGGTGAACACCATACAAAATACTCAGTTTTAAGCTGCTTTAGTGATCAGAGAATAAACCTGGGCTCAGAGAGAGAACTGGTAGTCACTCAGTGTGCACTCTGTTTTATTTCAGTTTCTAATTTTGCAAATGATGTGAGAGTAGCTATAGAATGCTGGAAAGGTATTGACTAACACATGGATGATTGTGGAAGTGCTGGCTACCCTCGTCATAGGTGTCTGTCTTTGGGAAAGGCCAACATTTAAAGCCATATAAAGGCATCTCAGTATTTGAATTTTCAAGGCATTAAGCAACAATATCTCCCACCTGTGAAGAAAGAGCAAGAACACCACTGACCAAGTGGCCGTTTTCAGGTGCAGAGTCATGTTTTTATGAAAATAAAGGGGCAATCACTCATTTCCCAATTCTCTCTCTCTTTTATTTTTTAATATGGCTATACCTTGAAAGCACAACCCTTCCGTGACTGAAAACGAGCTTGAGCTGTGCTTTCTGCGACTCTTAAAACTGTGTAATTCTGAATGCCCTGTCAGTGAGCACCTACATTTTCCCTGTCAGCACACACAACTGCCTCTATCTTATCTTGTGGCACACATGTTGGTCATTGACTCTGGGTACAGTGGCTGCAGACCCTCTCATCCCTTTCTCCCATCTAGCATCCTTTTTTGCTCTATCCTTGTCGTGCACCAGCTGTGCTACAGCACCATCTTTGACTTCTCACCTCAGCCTTCTTCCGTTGTCCCACCGTCTCTGTCCAGACACCTCTCCCTCTCCAGCCTGTTCCTTCCTTGGGTGATTATTTCTTCTGCGTTTCCCCAAACCAGCAACAGGGTCCAGAGGAGTAAAGGAGAAACTAGCTGAAGAAAAATACCTTGGTCAGCCCTGGACTAACCCAGAATCATGGAAGCACGATCTTTGAAACCAAGCTGTGAAGCTCTATCAAGACCAAACTGATGTTGCCATAATTTAGCCAGGCTGAGGTGGATTTCCAAACTGGCTAAAACACTCCTTGTGCCAGAGTTCATGCTTTTCATCAAAAGTATGGAGCCTTTCAGACTGTCTAAAGATGAGGTTCCATTCTTTTTAATGTAAGGGAAACGGCACGTTTTTTTTTTATACTCATTGAAGAGCAAAACCATTTTGGCTGAAGTTTTTATACACAGTCTGAGGCAATTCTTGATACCACACACATGCATCACATGTATCCAGCCTTAGGCAGACACCTGCCATGGAAAATGTGAGTCCTGGTGGCTCAAGACTGACAATGGCATCAGCAATGGAAAATGCGTTCTAATAGCGGGAATTATCAGGCAGCATTTAACAGGTGGGTTTTCCCAACACCACTCTAAATTATCCCTCCACTGAAAAGCTTTTAAAAGAGTCTATGAACTTATTTGTCCTTTACAGTAATGTTCCTCTTTAAAGCCTTTGGCGTGCACTTGTTCATACAAAATAACGATTTGCGGAAGTGGAGGAAGTTAAAATCCCACCCATCCTTTTCTCTCCTGGTTTATTTATTTTCCATGTGAGATTAATGAGTTTCCTGCAACAGGGCTAGATCCGCTCACACATTGTGCAGATAAGTTAATATTTATTTCCTTTTCCAAAGGGGAGCAGACACCTTTGTGTTCCCTGGTTTTTAAAAGCGGAGATCAGTGTGCAGTAAGTCAAACGACACTAAAATCAAACATTTCTAAGTTATAAAATGCTAGCTTTACACTGCTGACTGCTGTTAATCAGATTGGTAAATCAGGGTGAGCTGTACTGCTGGATGTTAACATGGAAGATTAATTTAACTGGCTTCATTTATTTTACCAGTGGAGACTTTGGAAAGAGCACGTCTGCTTATTTAAGGGGTTTTCTTTAGTTTACTGCCTGTCTGGTGTCAGGCTCCACTGCTGTGTGCAGTGAGGCTCAAAGAGGCCTGTTTCCTACGGATTTCTCTCCTACGTCCCGCTTACCCTCCCAGTTCCTTCCTGCATTCCGGTGCCATCGCTCCTTCCTGCGGCATCCCCAGGTCCTGGGGGTCCTCTCTGGAAGAATGGAGGACCTGGCAAAGCCGTGCTGGCCGGAGCCCCCTCTCCAGTGGGTGCTGTTCCATTTGCTGGGGTGGCCAGGCATTCATCTCTCCCGGACACAGCTTCCAGGTTTCACTTTTGGACTTGCTCTGTCACACACCAGTGTGAGAAATGGTGGGTGGCAGGAGGAAGGCTGGAGAAGAGACGTGACAGGCAGATGGTGTGAACATACACATTACATTTCCTAGGGAAACCAGGTTAAAAGAAACTCCTTATTGCAGAGCATTATGTAAAAGAGATGAGAAATGTTATGTGTGACTTGTTTCAAGAGGCAAAGGATATTTATACTGTTTATTTAATTTCTTCTTCTAGGGTCAGCCTCAGTTCAGCACTTACATCTTCTTCCTCTCTCTCTCTGGTTAAGCCCCCCTTAATAACCCAGAGGAGAAAAAGAACTATTTTCTTCACATATGATTTTAAATTTTCTGTTTTAAAAGCTAGACAAGTAATATGAAAAAGTTACAGCTGTCTTAGGCCCCTGAGTTTCTAACTCCCTGCTGCTAGAAGTGTGAATCAGGGCAGTGCAGCAGCAGTCAGTGGAGCTGTGCCAGGGTAAACGAGGGGAACTATTCCAACCATGTGTGCAAACTCCACCAGAGATTTATTCACCTTCTAAAACCAAGGAGCTGAAAGTTCATTCCCATTTCACTTATCTGCGAAGGCTGAAGTTCAGTAATTCATACTTTTACAATAATAAATAATGAAACAGCTATACCAGAGCAGGGAAAGCTTTGATTAAGCATTTCATAGCAAGTACAAGAAAAACATTGAATCTTGAGCTCAGGAGCTGGCAACTCTGAGAAGCAGGAATGCCTTGGTTCAAACATGTCTGTACTTAAAAAAAAAAGAAAGAAAGAAAAAGAAACCTGGAGAGTTTCTTTCCTGTGACTTTACAGGCAGTACAATAAGCCTGGCATTTCAATAAGGGAGCTGTCATAGATACAGCTTTCATTGTCTGTGCTTCTACTGCCACAGATAAAGAATAAAAGAGCCTCTGACTCACAGCACTAGAGCAATATGTCCCTTATCTGACATCCCAGTCTCAGCTAGGATGAATTTTTCAAGACACATGCTAACTGCAATTGAGAATTTCAGAGCAAGTAACAGGCAGGCAGTGTTACTGCTGCATTACCTGTAAACCTCGTGCTTCAGAAGCCTCTGTTGGAGAAGCAGGCCTGCTGTTCTGAGCAGTGTGGGTACCGAATGTTGCATTATATACCCTCACAGAGAGCATCCTGCATGTTCAAAGGGTTCCCTGGATCTCAGCCCTTCCACTCCATTAGAGACAATGGGAATTTTGGAGCTCACACTCTGCACCCCTCTAAAAAGGGGCCTCCTCCCTCAGAAACAACAGGCAGGAGGAAACCAGGACAGGACAACTCATTTCCCACTTGCTGTTTTTAAAAGAAAACAAAGCATAGATGATTGCAGAAGTTCAAAGAGAGGATTGTAAAGTCTTTCAGAATTGCCCTGAGGCTCCCAGGAAGGATAAGGTCTGACAGTGCTCATAGTTTTATGAAGTCAGGCAGGGACTAAAGAAGATGAAAGTCTGTCGTGCCCTCCTTTTCTCTTTTCCATACTCATCAGTAGCACGTGATTGAGAACTAATGAAGTGGCTCGAGAATGCTGCTGCCATGAAGGTACAGTTTGGGAGAGGATTTCTCATTGAGAAAGTAAATCTTTTTTCGCAAGAAATATGCCATCCAAATTACAGATGTACAACAGTGCTGCATGAAGGAGGTTTTAGTATTTTCCCCACAACAAGCCATTTAGATTTTTCATCTATAATTGCAGTCTTTTTGGACTTAAATTCTCAGGCATTTTATTTTTAAGATTTGAGAGCTGCAAATGAAGATCAATGTGACCTAGAAAATCTATTTGCTTATTTTACATCTGGCCTCAGCCTTTGTTTTTAGTAACCTGAAAATTTTGATTCACACTTCTTGAAACTGAGTTACAATGGGCTTCAAGGACTTGATGTGCTGTAGCACTGCAACTGCAGAGCCCACAAGGATCAAGAAGGGGACACAGTCAGTGAAAAATGAACTTTTAGGGCAGGGGTTTGTGAACTCTGGTCACCATTACATTTCTTCTTCCCCTAGCCTTGTCACTCTTGGACTTGCACTGACCTAGTTTCAAAAAGAGAGATGGACTTTGTTCCCTTTCCACCTATGTTTGTGGCCTAATGACTTATGTTCATTGAAAGTGTTGACTTAATTTTTTTTCAGCTGAGAAGGGAATTAAAGTAGTGTCTTATTTCCAGAGCAAGACTCCCAGCCTCAGGGCTGTTACTAAACTGTGTGCATTTTGAAATGGAAGTGACCACGGTTGCTGCTCTCTTAGGTGGGAAAGAGGCATGGAGCTGCTCAGTTTGGCAAGGTGGCTGCATTTCTGGACAAGGGTGGGAATAGAAGTTTGGATACCAATGATGCTCATGTGCCCATAAACTCAGGCACAAAACCAGGCTTTTTGTGATTGATCTCTTGGGCTGAGGCATCACAATTTCTCACAGGGTTTGCTTCAGGCATGTAGAGCTTTTTCTTGGACCTCTCCCACTGAGGTTGTCCTGCTTCCCAAGTAGTGAGACAGAGAGTTCTCTCTGCCACCAGAAACAGAACTGGGTAGTTCTGGCCTCAGCTGTAAGAACTTTCTTCTGGTGTCCTCTACAGCATGCCAAAGCTCAAGGCCAAATGCCTGGTCTGGTGTGACCATCTGATGAAAGTGGTGCTGGTAGCAGCTCTTTCCAGATTTCCCACCACCAGATTTGAAGACTTCTCAGCAACAGATGTAAAAATTCATTCTCCCTGGAAGAATCTCTAGGAAGAAGGAGCCAGAGAGTTTGTCCCTGAAAAGACAAACCTGAAAGTATCCTAAGGGAATGGAAAGTAATTGCAAAGGTAGTAGCTCCACCTTGGTATGGGATTTCTGGTATAAAAAGCTTCCTTGGATCTTCTAAATGCTAGAGGTTGGGCTCTCATGCCTTTGTGCCCTCGATCTTTGCGAACAAGCAAGAACAGGAATTTTCAAATAAGAATTTGTCAAGTTTCTTATCCTTTCTAGATCTGTGGCAATGTATATCAAGCTTCATGCAAGGAAGGTTTTATCTTATAGTCAGTAGGCAAAAGTATTCTTAAGGGTATATGATGAGACTCTAGTGGTGTAAGGAACAGCAGGTTTACAGTTGTTAAACATTTGCAAGGAAGACCTAATGGACAACTTCAGTATGAAATATGAAATTGATTTGGCATTCCCTTAGATTCCCCTAGATATGTTCTATACTTGCTGTCACAGATTCATCCCACAAGGACAAAAAAAGAAAAAATAAGGTGGAAACTATAGGAGTAGAAAGAACATTATCATTGCACAGAAGTGTTCAGGAAAAGAGAAAAAAAACCAACAAAACACTCTTCCTTTCAACTAATGCTTCTTTAGAGATGCTGCTGTAGAAATAAAACACTTTTAACATAAATTTAGTAATTGCCAATATCTCTTGAAGGTCTCTTCCACTAGCTTTAAAGTTAAGAAGTAAATTAAAGACTCATACTTGTCATTAGCTGCCATTTGTCTTGAGCTCATTTGTCATGAACAGGCTGGAGCTCCGTTGTGGCTACGCACTGAGCTGCAAAAGCCTCTTAATCAGCCAGGAAAGATGGGCAGAGCTGGCAGGTCACTGAAGCCAATTTTTGATGAGTGTTCAGCCTGCTTCCCTGGCAAGGCTCAGGACACAACACCATACCTGCCACTGGAAGACACATCTCCCTGTTTCTGTCTATCTCTTTTAGTTCCCTAATGGTAGCACTCATCATCAAAACATCATTCATCAGAGGTTGACCACATCCTCAAAATATCAAATTTCTCACTGGTAAAAAAGGAAATGAAATACTGGTGGAATTTACCTCTTTTTTTTTTTTAAAGAAAACAAAAGCCTACACAAAGCAGGAGCTAGCTGGGACTTAGCTAACACAAGGCCCTTTCCCAGGTTCCTCTACTGCCACACATTTTGCTCCTGGTGCAATGTACAGCTGCAGGCTCTACACATCACTGAACACAATGTGCTGGGCAGCTTTTGCCAGCGGGGAGTCTGATTCACATGCTTAGAAACAGAAAGAAATATTTCCCTTTCCTAACTACCATAATAGATTTTCCTGATTTAGGAAGCAAAGAGAAAATAAACTCTGCAAATGTTACAAGCAAATACTGACCACTTCCTCTTTGAATTCTCATTGTCATTTTGACCAAGTGCTGCTTTCCTTTTCTCGTGAATGCTTCTGGAGGCAAACATACACTTACCTTAACCACAAGGTAACTCTGACAGGAAACTGCCCACCTCTAGGTTAACATCTATACCAGCAGTTCTTCAGGATTATTCTGTAGTGGGACACAATGAGACCTGATGCCACAAGAGATGAGGCCTTTGGTCCCATGGCAGGGAATCCATGTGCTACAGTTGTATGTGAGCTACCCAGGGGTCAAAGTGTGCACAGCCCCTTCCTGCTCTGTTACCTGATACACCACATGCTGCTCATCAACACATCAGATCTACCCAGCTTGGCAAGAGAGATACAGCTGGGGTGGAAGTTTGTGGCTTAACTGCAAACATCCGTAAAGGGGGTATTTCACAAGCATGGGATCCAACTGGACAGGTCTGTGACAACAGGATGAGGACACAGCACTGCTTGCCCATTGCCTTGAGAACAAAGTTTGTGTCTCTAAGTGCTACTGTGGGTAACATGCAATACGAAGGAAGAGCTCTATTTCAACTGAACAATGTTTTGCAATTTATATCTCCACCAAGGACAGCAGTGCTTAGTTTTGTATGAACATCAATCTTTTCAAACAAGCCATGTCACTAAGGAATCAAGGCTTGCACCAGAACATCTCAGAAGCCCTCCTTCCCCTACAGCAAGAAGGCTGCTGTGCAAACCCTCACGAGGCCTTGAGAGCAATCACATGCAAGTGGCTGAACTCACCATCTTGGTAGCCAGAGGCAGTGCCGAGGACATATGGAGTAAGTCTGGCATATTCTGGGCATGTTGGGACTTGCATGCAAGTCCAGACTGACTGGGTCTGTGCAGTGGCCCTTTGCCCACAAGTTCCTCTCCTCTGCTGTGATCCCCCAATGGTGCTTGTAGCCAAATCTGCAGTGTAGGCTCTACTAATAAAATATTTCTGAATCTGTTTGTGTTTACCTTCTGATGATCTGCTCATTCTTGCTGACTGAAAGCAGCAGGTTGTGTTCCTGCAGCCATTCTCACAGCTGCTGCCACAACAGGGGAGGAAGTGGGAGATGCTGCTGGCTTATGGGACCAGCTCTGCTGATAGCCTGTTGTCTCTCTTGTGCATGCAGGTTACTCCATTGCATCCCCTGACTTGTTGTTGATAAGGATTCAAGGGATGCCACGCAGCTCCTTGAGGAAGCCAGGGAACACATCAATGAAGATGACTATAAGTTAGCTAACTTGTACTCTTTATTTGTTCAGTAGAGAAATAACAAAAAAGACAAAATATAATAACTGGAAAAATCTCAAATGAAAAAATGCTGGACCTGTGGAAGAAGACCATCCTTTGAGCAATACACACAATACAGTCAGGCTGTCTGCAGGTCTAAAACCTGATTTGAGTCCTGCTTTTTCACTGTCATCAGTCAGCTGGAGGAATGAATCAGCTAGTGACCGAACCAAGGACCAGACTGTGAAAGGATTTTAGGTGCCTGCACATGCACAGGCATCCATCAGGACTTTAGGTGTTCCTGTGCAGTAGAGACCAATTTCACTGAGCCGCCGATCATGGTCATGAGTGATCCTAAGCGATTTTGGTCTTTTCAGGAGTGATCCTAAAGCCATAGGCAGTACTACAGGAACTGAATTATAAAAGATTAACATTTAAAATGTGTTTTCTCTAATCCCAGAAACAGCAAGGAGTGTCAAATCAGGAAGGCCAGAGGAATCCCAGACAGCAAAGGAATATGCACGGTGCAGAGGGAAGTACTGCTGCTCTGCCAAGCAGGAACAGTTTGCTGCTCTGCCTTCATATTTGCCTCAAACTCACCATTTGCTTATTATAAACACTGTTAAATCAAATGTGTAATTCAGGAGAGAAGAATTTGGTTTACTTTCAGTGATAATTTGTCACTCGAGATGTTTCTGAATTCCTGGATTCATTTGCAGGTTTTGCCAGTCCATCAATGGCAGTTCTGCCACCAGAATGTTTGTCTCACTTCCCACAGTTACAGGTGCTCTGTAACTGGCAAGTTACATCTTTAAGCCATCTTGTGTGTGTGTTTTAACATGAAAGGTGAAAGAGTAGTGATTTACTTCACAGTGGTTGCTTTGAATGACTTAAGCATCCCATTAAGGATATACGAAAAGCGTGTTGCATTTAATTGCCTGCGAGGTCCGAATCTTTTTTCCCGGGGTAGCCGGGGGGG